>CAJUYG010001858.1:0-49675 GCA_910591675.1 Galerucella calmariensis | reverse complement strand
ATAAATTGGTTACATTCAATATGAGTGTAACTATTTTCTTAAAAAGTATATAAATCTTGTAACAGCTATATAAATCGTTAATATTTTCGTACAAACATCAGACAATGATCTATATACCTAGTTATATGATGTATTTATATACTTTATTATATAAAACCTATTTTCAGTTTGTATACGTCGAGCAAATCTGCATTGTTGACAAGTAGTATAAATATTCGTGCAAGTACGGAATAAAATATCGCTCGCTCGGTAATATCAGCAACAAAAATGTAAACTTTGTTAAAGTATCGAACTCGATATATTTTAACCGATACAAATCGTTTTTTTCAACGTTGATTTAACAAACCAATAAAGTTAAAAAAAGGGACTAGAGGGAATTTTTATTGCCGAACACAAATTAATGAAATAAGAAGAATTCCAGATTACCAATAAAAATGCTGATGTAGCTTAGAATCTACCCCGAAAAAAAAACCCATTAAATTTATCTTGGTTATTGGATGCTTAAGTTTATTGATAATTAAAAAGATATTAAAGAAGTAAATGAAGTATGGTGGATTTTTGTCGATTGGATATTACATTTTTAGACAAAAAACTAACTATTCCCGAGTGAAAATCATATTAGACCCCAACTATTTAAACATGGCACAACTACAACTTTTTCGTTTTATAAAAGATTTAATCGATTCACGGTTTCCGCAAAATTAAATTGAATTCTTGCAGACGATCTTCGAGATATTGGAACCGTTTTTTTTTGCAGTCTTTCGATTTATATTTAATAGGCATTCCCAACTTAATAGGACGAAGAAGTTTGAAATAGTTATGTAAATATGTTACTCAAAGTTGGATGCTGTTATAGTCCAGTGAATGAATGGACAAAGCTCCTGAAAAGTCCCTGAAGACTTCACTTTGGGATCAATTTGTAGGTCGTGGCAGAGGTGTTTCTAAACGAGAAAAAACTTAACGCGATTGGCCGATTGAGTTTACGGAAGGGAGGGAAAATGGCCCCTAAACTTTGGAAAACGGGCTTCTCGCTAATATCTGGCTCAATATGCGAATTGGAGAATTTTTCTTCGAATAAAAAATGGAGATCATCTTATTATCTACAGAAATAGTTCTTATCATTTTTTTCGAAAATTCGATAGTTATCGAGATAATGAGACCTAAAATTTTCCTTATTTCAGCTGCTGATGCTCTGCCTATAGGAATTCTGCTCACTAAGCAGGGGGCGGACGAATTATTCCATAACTCGGCAAAAAATTGACATTTCCTGATGATTCAAAGTTCATCGCAGTGAGAAGACCCGTAGCTATCATTCCATGTGACTTGCAGCTCGTCCGTACTTGTCAAAAATATTTTAAAAAGCGGTTTTTTTCCACAAGATTTTGAGACTATTTCATTAATTTGTTCATATTTTTTCAAAAAATAGTCTTTCATCCTAATTTTTTTTTAATAATGGAACCTTAGGAGTTCTTGAATGATCTCAGAGATTTTTTTAATATCTTTCTCACGTTTTCGTAGAAAATTGATTTGTTTATTTACATTTTTCAACCGTTTTCGAAGTTCTGTACAATCTGTGAAACAAGCGCGATTTAAAAATTTATCATCCTATATATTGCTTTTCAATGCACATCATTTTAAAGCTTAGAGTGTCTAGTTTTCAAATAAACTTTTCGATTTTCAATAAAATCTAATCATTTTCCAGAAATCAGGGAAATGGATCACAAAATATATGAATAAGCAAATCAATTTTTTGTCAAAACGCCAGAAATACATTAAAAAAAAAGTTTCTGAGATCATTCAAGACCTCCTAAGGCTGCATTATAAAAAAATTAGAATAAAAGACTTTTTTTTATATATGAACAAATTAATGAAATAATCTCAAAATGTTGGGTAAAAAAATTTGACTGCTTTTTTAAATACGAGCTGCAAGTCACATGGAATAATAGTTAAGAGTCTTCCCATTATGATGAACTTTGAATCATCGGAAAATGTCAATTTTTTGCCGAGTTATGGAACAATTTATCCGCCCGCTTACAAATTAATGCATAGACAGCAAGCAGAGCATCAGCAGCTGAAATGAGGAGACTTTTAGGTCTATAACTATCAAATTTTCGAAAAAAGTGGTGGGAACGACTTTTGTAGATAATAAGACGATCTTCATTTTTTACCCAATAAGAAATTCTCCAATTTGCATATTTAGCCAGATATTAGCGAGAAACCCGTTGTCCAGGGTTTAGGGGGTCATTTCCCCCCCTTCCGTAAACTCAATCGCGTTAAGTTTTTTCTGGTTCAAAAACACCTGCCGTGACCCACAAATTAAGCCCAAAGTGAAGTCTTCAGCGACTTTTCAGGAGCTTTCGATATTTTCAGGTGTTCAGGTACTGGACTATTACGGTATTACGTAACTCTTTCATGGTCCATAAATCAACTAACAATATGTGAACGACCAAATGATGCATTACCAAGGTTAATATAATCAAATTAAAACTGATTTATCGCTTGAAAAGTATAGTTTGTTCTTAGTACTTAACAATGTTTTAAACATTTAGCGTCAATTTTTCTATCAAAATAAGAAATGGAGAAAGTTGTCGCTGCATGTACGTAGCTGTCATATTTTCAATGAAATGAAGCTTCAATTGCACGGAAAATTAATTTTGCTCTTCGCCCTGCTTCATATACCAAAACAAATTTGGATATTTAGCTAAAACCCCGTTAAATTGGCAAGTACTAAAAGAGGAGACGGAGATGGCTTTAAAATACTCGTTCTACATAAATTACTCGAACTTTATTCTGACTTTCCCCTCGAGTGTAGTATACCATCGATAATTGATAAGCTCTTTTTTCTTTGCCTTGTCTTTTGTGGCATTCTCTCTTAAATTCCTGTGATGTTTTTTCCTTGCTGACAGAGTTTCACGGAAAATTACACACAAGGTTCTTTTTCAATTTCCGAATTCATTTTCACACGTATAAACCCTGGGATTTTTTTTCATCGTCCAAAATTGGATTTCACGAAGTGAATAAGTGTGAAAAGAAATTTCATGCAATTAAGAGGAGGGCCTAGACGGAGATTTAGCTTCTTATACTAGACTTACAGAATACCAATGATGTTGATTTCAATAGACCAGGCTTCACTTGGTCGCGCTCTATATTTCTGTGCCTGTGATGACTTTGAATATAAATAGTTGGTATTCAGTCCAGACTGCTACGTAAAGACCTGAACGTTGTAAAAACTCAAAAATGATTGACCAAATTGGTTTAAAACAGGGTTGCGACAACATTTTCACAGAGTCATCCACGCAACTTTCTTAAACCCGTCGCCGCAACGTTAAATAGCTACTTGGGTAGTTGAGTACATAGATAACATAGTTGAGTATACACAGTGCTATTCAAAAGTCCCCTCCTCCCCTCGTATTTTTTGAACAGCTACACTTACATCAATAAAATTTGGAGGGTGGAAATAAAGTGTTGTAAACTTCTCTACGAATGGTAACAGGTGACGTAATAGTAATAGATGACAGTGCCACTCTGGCCAATAATTTTAAATAGGACCTTATGGCAAGTGATATCTTGTTTGAAAGGCATTGACATTGGCTACATAGCCATAATAATTTTGTTTGGGTTTAAACTAATTTTGACGGATAAATTAAATAAATACCAAAATTATTGAAATGATTTTTTTAAATTTAATCAATCAAATATCAACAATGGATTCTTATAGCAAGTGTTCGAAATGTGATCCGTCTACCTCCTGACAGTAATACATCCTATTAATAAACTCTTGTGGTACTCGTTCGCATGTGTCAGCTGAAATTGCATTGCATTCTTCAATAATTCTTCCTTTCAAAACGCCAATGCTATCTGGTGCCGTAGTATAAACCTTGGATTTCAAGTACCCTATCTAATGGTGTCAGATCTGGTGACCGAGGTAGCCATTCTATAGGACCTCGCCGGCCGATCTATCTACCTCGATATTCTTCACACAGGTAACGTCTTATTGTACCATAATAATGTGCAGGAGCACCATCTTGTTAAAATGTTATTTCCAGATGGCCGAATTCATCTGGATTATCGTCCAGAATTTCAAGAATTAACGGCTCAATTTCATTTTGTAACATCTCCAGATACATTTCACCGCTTAAATTTGAATTTAGGAAAACAGGACCAACTATGTGGTTTCCCAAAATACCTGCCCAAACATTGACTTTTTCTGGAAATTGGGTATGTTGTTCACGAAAGGTGTGAGGATTTGTGTCACTCCAACACCTTACATTTTGTGTATTCACATTTCCATTGAGGCAAAAAGTACTTTCGTCACTAAAACAAATTGTTTTTGTGTAATGTGGGTTTGGACTAATTTTATTTGTCATACATTCACAGAATTGGAGTCTTCTGTCGGGGTCGTCATCCGAAAGGTGGTGCAAAGTCCTATTTTAAATTATTGGCCAGAGTGGCACTGTGACGTCATCTATTACTATTACGTCACCTGTTACCCTTCGTAGAGAAGTTTACAACACTTTATTTTCACCCTCCAAATTTTATTAATGTAAGTGTAGCCGTTCAAAAGATACGAGGGGGGAGGGGACTTTTGAAAAGCACTGTATAAGACATACGCTCAGTGCAGTCTATTCCTCATTTAGGGGCAAATTTGGGTCAAAATGTGGTCATTACAACGTTGGGTTGTCCAGCCCAACGTTATATAACTAGTTTGTAACGTCCAAATGCATGTGTATCATGTTATAATCTCTTACCGGGCAGCCAATGTGTTGAGCCAGCTTTAAGCCACTGAACAAATATTCAATTTAATTCAATAATATTGCTCGCACTAGGATTCCTTTGACCAGTTAAGTCAATATTTCATGCAAGTTGTGAACTTAAGATTATCCTCCACACCACGTGAATATTGAACGGAAGCTGATGCCTAATATTTGATATTCCGTTTAGCTGAAATTTAACAGTGCAATGATAAAGATCTAATATTCGTTGATCAAATATAATATGTTTGCGGTTGGACGAATGTTAAATATATTTGATATTTTGGTAACGAACGGTCGTTATTACAGTATTATTGAAAAGTCGCATTAATTTTGGTTTCTAAATAACGTGGCTACACAGGGATGTTTGATATTAATTTCTTTGCTGTGAGAGTTATTATGAAATTTCTAAGAAGGCGTAATAGGAAGATCTGGACATAGAATATGATGGTTAAGCAGTTAAATCATAATTAAATTATGATAATTTGTAGGAGATATCACAGTAATTTAGAATATAACGCAAAAACTGATGGAAGCCTTTTATCACCTTGGCAATGAGGCATAATTATTCGGGTTGCAGATGAAAAAAGAAAAATCAAAATCTTCAAAGATGGGAGGAGAAGCGATAGAAAAAGATAGGAGAACCTAATGTTTAAAAACAGTTACTTACTTTCATTATCCGTTGGTGGTAATTGGAAAAGACAGTAGAGACCCGGTTTCCCATCTATCTATCTATCCTTAGGAGAAACTTACCTAGGTTAGTTTGTATTCAAAGGTTCAACCCACCCTTCGGTTTCACATATAATTTTTGTGATCCTTTCAGTTTATCCTCTCTGGCTAGGAAGTTGGCAGCGTTAGTACCTACAAATTGTCCTAAATGTTTGCTGATGACAAACGATTTTGTTTGTTTTGGAGGCTATGTTCGCAGTTTCTCCATGTTGACAATGATCAGAAATCGAATAATTTATTGAAGATATTTGTTAATTTTCTCTTTTTATTAGCCTAAGATCTTTGTGTAAGCTTTAGGCTCAGTGTTGTAAATTGTCATGGAGAACACAGCAGTTCGTGAAAAAAGCAGAAGCAAGAACCTTGAAGGAACAGAGGAGAAGTTGTTGTTGAAACTAGTAAATAAGCACAAAAGTGTAGTGAAATGTGAGAAAACGGACTTTGTGTTTACTCGATAAAAATGAGCTGCTTGGCAACAAAGCAGGAATTTAATAACGCCAGTGGGATTTATTATAGAGACTTGAAAATACTTGAAAGCAAATATGAAAACCAAAAAAAAAATGGTTAGTTGCTTGTTCACTTTGGCTGGCATAAATTTATACCATAGGATAACTGGCCACCAAGGGCCAGTTAACTCATGCCTGGGACAAATCAGTAGTTAACTAGTTGGGAAACACTCGCATGGGTTAAACTCTGATTTTATCTGTAGAATAGACTTAAACCGAATTTAAAACGAGATGGGAAACCGGGCCAGAGACAGAATCTTGAAGGGAAATCAAGAGAACGTGAAAGCCAATCATCATTGGAAATTAAAGCAAAAATAGTTCGACATCTGTTCAGACATCGGACAATAATTTTATTACCAAATATCACCATGGAGAAGACAAGAAAAAAATAGAGAAGAGGCACAGGGAGAGGAAATATAAAAGGATTGATAAAGGCACAGACGCTTCGATAGACATCAGGATAAATTATGGGAAGAATCCCGAAATGACGAGAAAGATAACAAACCGGAAGCGAATAAGGCCTGGAAAATGGGAGACCAGGAGATGCTATAGAGAAAGAAGCAATGCAGTTAAAGGAATGATAATTTACCTGTTGGGGTATTAAGACAAGCCAGAGGTCTAAGAACAGATTACAAAACAGGAGGAGTAGAAGGATTGATCCACCTGAAATGATGGATCAAATTGCCTGGGCTCTAGTCATAGCCTGCATGGATTGTCTTTAAGAACGTTTAAGGAAATTCATTTTGGATATACCAATGTTTCTTGTTATATTATTTCTGAGAATAATAAAAACAATGGAAACTATTTTCATGGTCTGGATGAAAATCTGATAATATATTTATACTTATTCCCTTCTACATTTATAAAACTCATGTAGACCTTGATTTATGTATATAAACACTGTAAATAAAAGAAATCCAAACTTTTCGTGTCTGAAATTATAGTATCCATATAATGCTAGACACAAAGAGTGAAATTTTGTTGACCAGTATAATCTATAGTTCCATTCTCTATACTCTCCATTGTATACCGTAGCAAGACTAATTTTCCACTATTCCACGACATGGAAAGCTTCCTGTTGACACGGTATTCTGGAATGGCGTAGGAACAGGAATTTAGTTTAGGAAAATATACTTTAATAATTTTTAACTAAAAAAAACCTATTTGAGAAATTTTGTCGCTTGAGTTAACATCTTCAAAAATAAATTATATAGTAAACAAATTTTACCAGCAGTTTACATAAAGTTTTCAAGAGTAAAATCGTTCAAGAATAAACTAGCTGTCCTATAATTAACAAAAAAGAGATTAATTTTTCTTGTTTGCTTCTATCACAACTTAAGCGTTCAAAGTTGATGTTACAGCATAAAAAATATCCACTTTAAAAGGCTCCTGGATTAAGATAACTCGGCGAGAATAGGCGATCATCCAGAATCCTGGTTGAGTTACTGACAGGACACTGTTGACACAACAAACATATGAGCAATGAGCAGCTTTGCATTGACAGACAAAACCATATGCAGGTTTTACCAAGAAGATGTCTGGGTTAAGATTTTCAACTGAAGGAGAGGAAAAACCTCAACCTTCCAATTATGAGGAGGTTTGGTCTACTCATAGTCTGTTACTAAGGTGTAATAAGCCAAAGTACGTAATGGAAAATCTTCTAAAGTTTCACTTTAACTGCTAGCTGGACGTCTATGCAAATTTGGGATTTACCAGGAGGCGGTAGGTGAATGAAATTAGAACTAACTCCAGGAGCTAACAGAACAATAGCTGTAAGCGAAAGGATCAACCCTTAGAAGCATTATTCTCGATCTTAATAATAAAGAGTATTGGAAATTGCTCTGGAAAGAAAATTGTTTTGTAGGTTATGCGATTTTTGTTTCAAACTGTATAATTTGTTACATCAAACGGTGAATTTTGCCTCTTTTTCATTTAGTTATCCTTTTAACTGCCATATATTGCTACGCCAGTCCTGTTATCTAAAGGTAATAATCTGTTGATAGCAATTTAGGAAAATCAAGCACATTATATTGATTTATAGCCACCAAATCACGTATTCAATGAAAATTGAAATGGGGTAGTTCAATTTGGTGTATTGTTGTACGTTGTGTGTTCTGATCCCTATGCAGATAATCTGTAGTGGGTTAGTATTTAGGAAAACATACGTGTTGTATGCATGAAATAACTAAATGTGGAAAACATATAGGTATACACGTCAGTTATGAAGTATGGTAGTTTTCCTGAATAGTCAATTATATCATTCAATATCATTATGATCTGAATTAGTCTTGTATACTAGAGAAAGAAAAGTGAAATATGTGACAAACAAGATAAAGTTTTGTGTGTTTTTTTTATAAAAAGGAATCTACGTATCGTTTAAATATCAAGTAGGTAGCAAAATTGTACAAAATAGATTTATTTGTCAGAATTTACTGCATATTCTGCGGTTGAACAAAAAAATATCAATAAAAATTGATTCGATATGAAGAAGAAAGAAAGAGCGACGACCCAGCACTGTAATGGAATGTCTTTGGTGCGATAATTACAGTCAAGCAGTGTCGAACATAGTTAGTACTTGGATGGGTGACCATGCCAGGAAAAACCATCGTATAAGGCCCGTACAGCCTGCAGCGGACTAGCATATCAGAGCTCGCAGACATTATACCAATGAGCACGAGGTATAATGTAGATGTGCCGTCTTTCGGAGCAGATGTAAAACCAGGAACCCGAGTCCATGGATGTTTGGCTCGATAAAGAACGCTACCACTAGTTGGAACACTAGTGGGTTCGCCAAAATTTTCGGTTAGGGGTAGAGTGCTCCCGGCGTCGGTGATTAGCCTCAGTCGCAGAAATAGACCGACGTTGAATAACAGAATAGAAAAAAGAAGAAAGAAATCAAGAATCAAACATAAATTCAACAACTTCTTGCAATAAAGTATTTGATAAAGCACATTTGCCAATAGATATCGCAACTAAGTAGCAACAACTACTTCCCAGGCTATAAGCCCCGACGAATATTGAATTACACTTCAAAGTGGCATATCTACAAGATATTTAACACCAATCACTCTGGTTTGCAAATAGAAGGGTCTATGGCCCGGGAAGTGGTTGTTGCTTCTTAGTTGAACGGTCAGTGTCTGAAAAATATTTTTTATTATACTTAACAGAAAATACTACATTTTCAACTGTTTATAAAATACAGTAAATATGACATTTTCGGAACAGCGCACGGACATTTTCTCCCGATCCCTATTTCCGTGCGCTTAATAATAAACATATATATACATTTTCGGAACAGCGCACGGAAATTTTTTCCCGATCCCTATTTCCGAGCGCTTAATAATAAACATAGATATCCATAATACTAGATATCCTAGTTCAACAAAAAGAAATGCAAAAGGGATTGAGCTTCAACAATAATACGAATTGTACAATAAATATTACTATTAATAATAACGGTTCTGTCCAAAATTAATTTTCTTAGAATTACCTACTTGTATTTTTTTTGTTAATTTGAGTTGTATGTACTTACATTTTTACTGTTTTAAAAATAAAAATAAATATTCCCGATTTTCTTAATAATTTTTTGCGATATTTTTTGTTTATGTTGATTTCAGGTACCTAAGTATAATAAAAAATATCGTTCATTACTCGTCCAGAAATGGATTTTCCGTTCTTGCATGACTTTGTCACGCGCGCACGGAAAAATCCTCATTTCTGTACTGGTAATGAAATATACTATTTCAAAAATTAAAAAGCGTTAGAATAATTATTATTCTGCAGCTTCTTGCAAGTAGTGTTACGAAGAGAATAACTGATATGATACTACCAAAAAACTCACCATTGCTCCACTTAACGCAATGAATCTTAACCCATAACTTCATGGCAGTAAAGGAGCCTATCAGAGAATTGTCTTTTAACATTCTGGGGTTTCAATCCATAAATTCGTTGATGAAGGTAGGTTGAGGTATCATACACTCGATTTTAAGTAATCCTATAAGAAGGAATCTGATATAGGTAGGTAAGATGAGCACGGTCGCCATTCAATTGTTCCTCTTCTACCAATCTATCTATCTCTGACAGTTGGTACAAGATAATTGGGTTCTTCTCTTGAGTAATGTGGTGTAGCACCATCTTGGAATATTACATCAATATCAAACTCTCCTGGGTGTTGTACTTGATTTGTACTTGATTTATTTCGCTACTCATCTAATGTAATAACTTTCTCGGTCTAAATTTCCGTCCAAAAAGAAGGGGCCTATTATGTAGTTGCTTTAAATTCCAGCCCAGACATAAAGTTTTTTGTCGGTATATTGCGTGTGCAGGTCACGGCGAATGTGAGGATTAGTCTCACTCCAGTATCGCACATTTTATCTATTATGAATGTTGAATCGTCACTGAAACAAATATTTCTGCAAAAATTGGACAATAGGAGTATTCATTACAAATTTTAAAGATAGTAGCGCATAAGGCAAAGTGCTGTAGAACGATGAAAAGATGCGACAATTTTTTGTTAACCCTTTCAGTGCTGGAGTCGGATAAAGTGGCAAGAACATTTCGGGTCCCATACGCGACAGCCAGATATTTACGCACACTGGCGGATCTGAGGGGGGGACCATGGGGGCCGACAACCAGAGTCTGGATATGCAACTGAACCTTTGATTGGTTTTCAACAAGAATGAAACACACGTTATATGTTTTACAAACCAAAATTATTCGTTTTATTGATTGTTGTATTGTATTTCAGAAGATAGGCTATCTGGCTTAGCCATTATTAACGCCCATCCGGACATTGAGATCAATGCACAATTAGTTATTAACAGATTTGCCAACAGTGGCCCAAGGCATATGAATTTTGTTTTATAAGTAATAATTTGATAAGTTTTTGTTTTAGGTGTTTTATTTCTGGAAGTTTAGATATTATTAGAATTGTGGATTTGTGTTTTTGTTTGTTTAGTCACATTTTTATCCATCTTATTTATGTTATTGTTCACTAGTTTCAGTTGTTTTCAGTATATTTTCAAACAGTGACCAAAGACATATCTTTTTGAACAATAATTTTATCAAGTTTTTGTTCCAGTTGTTTTATTTTGAGAGTTTATTATTTATTAGAATTGTGGAATTTTGTTTTTGCTTGTTTCGCCATATTTTGTTCAATCTTATTTATATTATTGTTCACTGGTTTCAGTTGTTTCAAATAAAGAAAATATATATTTATATATAATTCATTTCTATGGATTTTATCACTTTGGTTATAAAGTTCCATTAACTCATGGCCCCCCCCCCCTGAAAAACTCCCTAGATCCACCAGTGTTTACGCAAGCATGCGAAAAGGGCTTAGAGCTGGAAACGAACGCATCCACATACTTTATTGTGTTTTGTACTGCTCACTGTAGGTGTTTTAACATCCGGCAACCTTGCTATATATGTCAGAAAATTCACTCCGCTTAACTGCGGGAGACGGACGTATCCGCATTGTTTATTTAAGAGTGTCAAAGAAACACGTGTTGTAGCTTATCAACAACAACAATAAATAATTCTGTTTTACATCTCCTTGTTAATTTTTGTTTTTTTGAGCAACAAATAACTGAAATAAAACTCACCACACTGTCAATTTTTATGAGAGACTGCGGGAAACGTATGCATCCGCGAAATGTATGTAGAATGTGGAAAGTATAATGGGGTTAAATGCGGGAAGCGTACGCATGGTTTATTACACTTAATCCGGCAACATAAAGATAACTGTTGGAAATGTTTAAATTAATATGGCATATTGCTCTACAAAGCTATTAATTTTGTAGTATTGTTATTGCCAGAACATATTATCAATTGTCATATTCTTTTCAATTTAATTGGAATAAATATAATTAAAGTAACTTGACTATCTGTAATTCTCCACCATCAACAATGACCATAATTTGTTTGTTGTCGATGTGAATCTGAATCTTCTGATGTTTGAATGAGAAACGAAACAGGAAAAAGTCTTACATTTTGTTTAATGCGTAAGTACATCTGAAAAATATACTGCAGATCAGAGGAGAAATTGACTTATGACTAATGTCTTTGCTATCAAGGCATATTTAATATATTTGGAACACGACTGTTGACTACGTTTTTGGAACACACCCTTTAGTAACTAATCCGGTAACTTTTAGTGGTGTGAGTAAGGCTTTTCAAATTACTCCTCCTGGTTTTTAAATGAACTTATAGTAGAGAACTTCAATTTCTCATTTGGCTAGAAAAAGTAATAATTGTCAACTTCACAGCTAGTAGTGGGAACAAATAATTAATAATATGTTTTAAACATTTTTAAGTACGAGCAATTTTATATTGCACTACACACCTGATGGATGTAGTTATTCATTTTCCATGGTATTGTTGTTTTGATCCAAAGTTAGTATAATGCTGCGTTTACATTAAGGCGTCTATACCTACAAAGGCGAGTTAATGACTGCAAACAATTTCATTCGGACATTATATACGTGAAACTAGCTACCACTGAACGCTTTCTTCTGCCATATCGTCTAAGTTCGCTCGTGGGGAAGTACATCAAAAGTTAGTTCGTGAATAATTTGTTCGGTCAGTTTTCGATGTGTACGGTGTTCAGAGCGGAGTCGAGCAATGCAACCGCTTTATCGTTTTATATAAAGAGCTTGAATGCCTCTGGAAATCGATTCACCATGATGATAAAAGTCTGCGGAAATAAACTAACAATTGGAGAGTGCATTCGTTGTTGTATGTTTACTTTCATGGGAGACCAGACAAAAGAATTCTTCATGAATATTGTTAATTGTAATGAAAAAATACAATAGAAGTTCGAACGAAGTATAAAATATCAAATCAAAATGTCAAATTATGTTTACAAAAGCGTGAGGACACGCTCCTTGTACGGTGTTTGTGTTGAAATGGCGGATATAACAATTAGTTGAAATTTTATTTAAATATCTCTGAAGATTTAGATAATTATTTCAGGATTCATAGAGACTGTCATCATGTCTTTTCTAGCTAGCAATAAAAGACAGATTGTTTTTATTTATAAATATCACATCTCACACAAAACTAGTTTAAAGAAAAAACCATGGTAGACATTTTATTATAATAATATTCGAAATAAATTTTCATGGAAGAAGATCTAGGTTATGATATTATTAAAGCACCAATTTCTCGTGAATACCTCCCCAACCGAAATTACTGAATATCTTAAAATAACAGAACTAACGAACTCTATCCATAGAGAAAACAATCGAGTCACTCTTCAAGCTTTGAAATAATATTGTTTGATAAGGTTTTCATTGCGTCTATATAAAATATAGATGTCGTGCTGGAGAAGCAATATTTTCAAATGAATTCCTGATAGATTTTTGTTTATTCTGAATTAATCAATTTGTTTCCGCACAAAGAAAACACCAATTATAGTAAAGTCGCGAATTAATTTTCACTTTTATAAATTATCATGCTTTAATTTGAGTAATAGGGCCAGTTAGTTTTGGTTGTAAGTCAATGAGAACTTCAGTTTCAACTACGTCAAAGTTAAGAAAATATAACAAATTAATGAGCCTTTTTTCTGGGATGATTTAAAAAAGATCTGCCAGTGGCAGCACCAGAAGAAGGGGGTAAATATGTTTTTTATTCTATATTGATGACAACGTCAAACGTATTGAATTAAAATGGTATTGACCAAACACTTTTTTCTGTCAACTGTCAAAAAAGGTACGAATTTCACTCCATCCTATGTGTACCGACTGTCAGACTTAAAATTTGCATTCCACCCTGCAACTCTGGTGTTTTTAAGCGATTGAGAAATTCCTCAACTTTAGAGCCTTATAGCTCGTTAACGAAGGGCGTAGGGACAAAATGTTATGTAAAATACTATCATTAATTCCATTCTCGATACGATGATTCGTTTTTATCCCAAATGTTTACTTTTGCATCCTCTTGGACATGCAAATTAATTGCTCCTGCTAGAAGGATTTTATTCATCTCAGTCTTTCATTGATATTAAAGTCATGAAGTAAGATTACGTTGACTTTTATATGTTTATGTAACCTTGTTGGTCCTTATCTTATCTTCTTCTTTCACTAACGATCAGTGTCTAGCTCGGAGATTTCCGAAACCCGAAAAGCTTTATATATTGGAGATCCAGCTTTTCCTATTTTACCTATTTAATACATAAAATTCATGAGCGTCCTCCAGTTTATCCATGGGAAGGAAATAAGGAGTATTACGACTATAGGATGGATTAGAGCTAATATCCTTGCTCACGGTTACGAAATGATTGTTTAGTTAGTCTGGGTCGAGATCAGTCTTAAAAACGAGTGTTGTTTTTTGAATAAACAATAACAAATTAAATTTTTTCGGAAGAATGTTCATTTCCAGAAAAACGATTTTTAAGATAGTTTTTTCAACAGATTTGACAAAATATAAAATGACATTGAAAAATTCTGTTTATAAACAAACTAAACAAATACAAATTTACAATGAACCTGACCCATAATTATTGATTAGCTGCAAACTGATGAAAAGCCAAATAATTAATTAATTGGATGGTAGCATTCCAATTAATATTAATTTATCCAGAATTACCACAATCCAGATTGCCGAAATGATCGATTTACCGCATATCCAACCAAACTGTACCCTCTTTTCGCAAAAATGCTTAGAATTCTAATAGACCAAGCGTTGCAATTTGAGTATCGAGCGTTAACTAATGAAGCTTTCAGATATTTTCACGTTAATTGAGATTATGGATTGCAAAAAGAGATAAACGAACACTACAAAAAACTATCCAATAAAATTAGAGCTCGGTATAATATAATCAGGCTAAGAATGCTTTTTGGTATGGAAGATCTTAAAATATCGATAGAAAATTTGAAATTCGTGTAATTTAACTTCCAAATTACATATATAAATGATGATGGATGAAAAACTGCAGTCTTCGACATGTTGTGCAGATGGGAGACCCCCAGCGTTCTTCAGGTGGGAATTCACGCAATAGAAAGATGTACAGACGTTAATTTGGATAGGAATCATTAGGTAGTCAAAAGCCATCAATACCACCACCAGGAGGATGGTTTGGGAAACTATAAACAAATAATACCATCACTAGACTTGTAAAAAATGCCATTCAATGGTACTCAGAAGACTCAAAAGCAATGGGAGGAACTGGGAGTGTATGGGCCGGAAATCAAGCACTCTAAAAGCTTGGGGAAAGCCCCAACTATCTTTCACAAGAAAGTGTGTCCAGTTCAATATCGACAAAGGAGGCAAAGGATTATCATAATGTCGGATAGTTAAGCAGCCATTAAAGCACGGAGCTCTTGTGTAATCAGATCCAAAATGGTATTGGGATGCTAACTCAATGAACTTGGGGAGAACAATATAGTTACCTAACTGTGGATTCCTGGGCACACTGGAATAGAAAGATATGGAATAGGAGATGAACTAGCAAAGAAGGAGACTGAATCACCCTTTTGGTGGCTGGAGCCATTTTGCGGTATCAGCAAAGCTGAAAAAAAGGAGAGGATCTGACAATTGGAAAGGTCTGGTAGGGCTTAGAAGATCAAAGATTTTGCTGGGAGACTACAACTTCTTGAGATCTAGTCAAAGTGGAACTGCACTAAGTGTAGGAAAAAGAATATAAATTCTGTGGCATGGAAGAAGAAATCTCCATCTACATATTTGCGAATTGCACAGCAATTCAGAATTCTCGACGCAATACCTAGGAGATTAGTGGATAGAAGAGAAACATTTATATGAGCTAGAGCCTGCTGATGTCCTGAAATTCCTGCGGGAAATGGGACTGGAGGAACTAATATTTTCTCCTTAGGAACTATAAATAGGAAGACATAATAGATCTTTCAGGTCTCAGTGAATGGCACCCCAACATACACAATGACAAACTGCGACTATCTCTAACTGAGATACTTCTTCACTTGTGCAAACCCCAACAGATCCAGTACTTAGGAGGAATAGAATTGGGAAATGTACTTTGACATTTTTTGAAAATATTTCTTCCGTTATAATTCTACACACGCATCAGCCAGATACATCTTATTGAATTAAAAAGAAGTTGAGAGTTGTCGTTATATCAAGTTTGGTAAATTGTAGCGAACAGTTTCGCGGATGAGATACCCAAGTTCACCACCGATTAAAAGTTGTCGTTGCGAACTTTTCTTGATTTAAACTTGAAAATTTTGCGCCTCTCGCAAAACTCTGACAGTCCATTATTCATCAACAAAAGTAGGCGAGCGATAAAAATGATCTCGTTTTGGTACAAAAAACTTTTTGAATATCTTTCGTTACAAAAGAAACAAAGATTTTACTTCTTTAAATTAGTATAGACAATGCCGTAGAAAGCGGCGGAAAGAAGTAAATTGACCAAGAACAAATATATGAATTCAAGTGAAGGATGATGGATATTTAGAAAAAAGTGCCTGTGATAAAACATATTTTTATCTATTACATTTTGAAAAAGAAAAAAGTCTAGAAATTGGTATTAGCCAGCTCATGTGTGACTTACTGGAAGTAAAACACATTCGTAATTTCAAAACAGCGCCAAAAGCTGGGGAGATTCAAGGTGATTTAAAATTGTTGTTTGTCTATTTATTCAATTTATTATATTCCAATCTGCAAGATGTGCAGAAGTGCCTTTCCTCTTATTGAATATTGGAATGTTTTATTGGCTGATCTGTCTGAATATGCACAGTAACGGTTTAAGCTAGTTCCCGACCGAAGCTTACATAGACACAATAATTAAAATATTGCTTTTTTTAAAACATGATGATGATGATAAAGGAACTAAAAAAAGGTAGAACGTGTCGCGGGACACACGGTAGGAACTTTAGTTCCTTTTAAGCAAAATTTTTTTGAATAAATAAATAAATACACATATTAATATAAGAATTTATTTTACTCTGGATGAAACTTCATTTAACAAAAATATACTACCTATACTATTAATTATAAATAAAAATAAAAATCTTTTCATTAAGTTGAGTGACAAAAACTACTATTTCTATCAAAAAATGCCCTTTTACATTTAAAAACAACCTGCCAAATGTCAAATCAATCTATCCATCCATTTTAAAGTTATCGAATTAAAACATTCAAGTTTTCAAAATTTTAACACCATGTATTTCGAAAAGTGTATGTGCTAGACCCCCTAATCCTCATATCATTTTGTCCAATTTTACGAGAGGAATCTACATGCAAACGTTGTAATTACCCTCAATGTTCGAGATGCTTACAACATTTTTTGCGCGATCGTATTGAAATAAATTCCGAATAAAATAATTTAAATTTCTTCGAAATGAACGAAATGTCAAAAGTGACATTTATACTTCTCGATCAGTTATTCGAAATGTACTTATTTCAATACGCAAAAAATGGTATAAGCATCTCGAACGTTGAGGGTAATACCGGTCTCCAGCAAAGTTGTAGGCTTCGCTACGCTCAGCCTCCGAACATTGCTGTCGACCGGTAAACAACCCTTACCATTCTTAATACTTAATATTTTCTTTTCTGGTTGAGTGGAAGAGCAAGCTGTCTTCTAAAGACCAACAGCTTTAACTCTGCCTTTTGGTAACTGCTATGGTATATAGATATTAGTTAAAATAATCTTACACAATATTAATTTTGTATAGTAGATTACCAATAAAATCATTTATTATTATTATTATTATATACTATTTCGACGTCTGAACGGTAAGTGAATCACTTACCGACGTGTTCAACTTAGAAACCAGTGAACACAACCTACCGTCCTGACAACCGATGCTGTAAATAAACAAAAAAGATCAATCGCGCAAAAAAGATTATGGAAATAATAGTGAAAATTTATCCGAACAAATTCAAGTAGATTACCAGCAATGCGAATACCAGCTTTGCATAGAATTTTAATGGAGCATCGGTGGTTCAGTGGTAGAATGCTTGCCTTCCACGCGGGCGGCCTGGGCTCCAATCCCGGCCGAAGCATATGAATCGCTGCTTCGTAAACGAGAGAGAGACTCAGGAGAGAGCACACGCACGCAAGTAAGACACATAACAAAGCAACTTAACATAACGTAACGTAACGGTCAGATCTTTTGCGTCGCGACCCCCGGTCGCTCAAACCTAACCTGACGTAAAGAGCTAAAGTTCCAAAATTATTATAGTACTTCAGACAAAATTTCTGTTTCACTCTCTTCGTTAACGAACTATATTCGTCTGAGGTTGAAAATTGAAAACTGCTTTTCATTTATAATTATTTAAATATTAATAAACACTATTGATCTACACATGATGATGTTATAAACAAATCTGCACCACCCTTGGGAACTCAGCTAAGAAGTTCAATGACTACTGATGAAATTTTTGTTTAGTTTTACTTCTGAATGCCGCACCTGCACTGCACACCGATTTTCCGAGAATCCTTACAATTGTAAGGGGACAACAAATATTTACATGAATTGATAAGTTCATTGAATTTGGTGTATTGAAATTCAGAGTTGTTCCAAAGAAGCACAAATACATCTGTAAAATTGCGTTCTGGGGTTACCATGTAATAAATGGTCAAAGATTATCAATTTGGATTTTTCAGGCATAACCAAAGTAAGTTTTCGTAATGTTTTGTATCTATTCATAGAATATGGAGACATTAGGACACAAAACAAACAAATAATGTACGAGGACTAAGTAGACCAATTTCCATTGTACATAACCTATATTCTTCTAGTCCCACTACTTTGAGCTTGTTCAAGTGCCCATTCAGTCATCAGTGTTGTTAAAACACCTGTCAAAATTCTTAGTACAACTTCACATTGAACTGAGTAGGCTCCACTATTTCCGCTTGAAAGATGCATGCTGTTGTAATCTCTGTTGACTTTCAAAAATTGATTTTCATGTTCCAGGATTTCCATTTTCCCAAACGGGATATAGAAGGAGTTTTGTTTGAACATTCTCCCTCTCTATTTGGTCTTAGTGTAGTGGCGTAAAGTTGAGCACCACCATCAATAAGAAATCATTGGTAATCCTTGGAGTACAACCCCAATTTTTTGACTTCCCATCTCACTTCCAAGTTTAAGAGTGTTGAGGTTGAGCTTCCTTTTCAGACATCAGCATGTGGGTGATACACAGACAAAGGCAGGAAAACCTCTGATCATCTGATGTCTCTTTCTCTCTCACCGGAGTTCAGATGGACATTCCCACTCACAAAGCGCTCTATGGCTTGTTGCCTCTATCTGTAGTATCTTTGTCTATCTCTTCGCCATACTCACCAGATTTGACATTAAGCGATTATTCATAAACTTGTCAGTGAGACTGGAATATAATATTCCGTACGTGTAGTCGACTATACTTTCTTCATACTTAGTTGTTCAAATCTTGAAAATTATTACTCAAGTTCCTCAATAAAGTTAAGAAATATTTTTACTTGATTTTTGTTATTTACAACAAAACATAGATGGACGGCACTGGTAGCGGGTCTATTTGTTATTTAGTCTAGTGATGCCTTGAGATGAAAATTGTAATGAAGAAGTGAATTTTTGTTTGTCTTTTCTCGTTGTTACTTTGTATACTTTTGTTTACCAAAAAGGAGAACTGAATATTACATCTAAAAACCTCTTTTGTTAGACGTTTTAAAAGCACTCGTTTGTATTTCTTAAATTCTAAGGATTTGAAAAATGAAAAAGGAATAACAAAAGGGAGTGTGAATAGGGAATAATGTTATTCATCACTATTAACAATTTCAAATAAGAAAGCAGAAGCAAATGAAGTGAAATTACATGAACCGATTTATGTACATGAGTTTACGTTTATTTTCAAAATAAAAATTTTGTTTAGCATAGGCGCAACTAGCATAAGATTTTCGAGGAGGATTGAAGCCCCAAATAGAACGGAGGTTATGGCAGGTGTCCCGCTGGTAACAAAGAACTTTTGGTTGCCCCTGCGGGGAAAAACTCTGACCTGTAAAGAAAGAAATTCTGGACCATGTCGTTGAATGATAAGTAGATTATTTTTCACTCAACGACCATGTCCAACTTTTATCAAAACTTAGTAAATAATATGTCTATACAAGCATGTATTTTTTTATTTAGGAAATTTTTTATTTTATAAAATCACTATTTTGTCCACTATTGATGAAAATTATATTGATAATTTTACTCAAAATATTTTATAAATTTTGGAGTTTGGCTAGTTGGAGGGGCTTTGCGGCTCTTTAGAGTGGCTCCCCCTAGTTGCGCCTATGAAGTTTAGGTACATCCAAACGTTTTAAGTAAGCAAATTTTAATTGAAGGCATTGTTCCAACAATATTATTTTATACTTAACGTTGAATAATCTTCGAAAGGCAACATTATTAAGGAAATTGGAGAATTAATCAGACTACAAGTAAGTGCTAGGAGCTCAAGAACAATATTAGTGTTGATATTGAGATACTGCTTCAATGTCGTTTACTCACTTCACTCAGATGGAATTACCTATACGGACAATAATTGGAGGGTGTGTTGTTTGAGGATTCTGGAGTGTGTGTTTATATTTTGCATAAAGAGTAGGAAAATAATTTTTCCTACGATCACTACTCAAAGTAGACTTTTGCACACTCAAATCTAACCGCAAAGTTGATGTTTTCCTCGATCTGTCATAATTGACATTATTTACGCTCTAGAGCGTACTTTTCCCCTCGCCTGTTTTCATTTACATTTACATTTACAATAAACTAAAGAAAGGTAGTAAATAATAAATATATTAAAACAAAATGTAGAGCAGTACGAATATTTTAGTTGAAATATTTATATTTGAAGATATTTCGAACGAAATTAATGAATATTCCTATATAATTTGACTGCTATCTACAATTTATACAAGTTACTGGATTTACAACGCTGCAGGTTACGCTACCAACAAATAGATGGAGGTGTATATTCTTTATGTTTAATTTTATTGAAATTATAAAATAATTTAAACCTCATACATTGATATTATTTTGATTCAATACTACAGTGAAGGATTTATTTCTTAGTTCAAGATAAAAATTAATATTTACAACTTATTACAACTATAACGTTGTTAAGATTGACAATTTTCTTGATCGTTTCTGCAGATTCCTATTTTCATAGTATTGATTTATACGGACAAGTTTACGTAGTAGAAATATAACAGTCAGAAGGTAGGCAATGCATTATACACCTAGATGCAACAGTGATTGCATATTTAAGTACCTACCTACTATTTTGTGAAAATAGTAGACTATGGAATTAATGAAACGTCATTATTTCATTTTAAGTTTATAAAAAAGTTGTCTGTTTATAAATAGCTATTTGAAAAATGGATAGTGACAGTGAATTTTCAAGCACACCTCCAGATATAGCAGATTTTGTTAAAAATATTACTCTTAATCTTCTGCCAACTAAATCCAGAGGTAAATAGGAAAAACAATAATTGTTACATGTTCTCAACATCACATTCTAATGAAGTGTACTTTCCTTTTTTTCAAATTATTTGTTTAAAAATAAGGTGATCGTAGAAAAAATCTTGTGTGCAATTCAAGCAGAAAGTGCGTTGCGTTGCGAAAGTATCACTTTCCGCTCTTAATACACAAATAGCTATTTCCTACGACCACATAGGAAAGTATATCGTATATCGTACTGTACAGCCTTGGAAAGTGGCTTATCTATAATAACAAGCGAGCGAAATACTTTCTACACGCATGCGGATAATCTGTCAAATGCATAATTTCTAATTAGATTTATTTATCGTTTCGACCCTTACTTTGTGGAATCTATTCATAAAGTGGAATTAATTAGGAACTCTTAGTGTCATTTGAAATAGTAATTTAACTTCGTAATGTATAAATTTGAATCGATCTTTTTGAAAAGTTTCTTCATTTTTGGAATTGGAAAAAGTTTAGGACGCGGTCGAGGATCGAACCCGCCTACAGAAGTCTGACGCTGTAGAAACTAGTCTTATCAATCATTTATAAGCTGTGGAAAATATAATCCTCTTCATATGTATTTTATATAAAAAGCAGGCTTTGACAAAATGTGGGGAACGTCAAAAACTATTTTACTTCCACCCACTACCTATACCACCAAGAATTTTCCAAATGTCAATACTATAATATGAACCCTACGGTTCAAAAGTTACAGTGGGGAGAGGTTTCTCACCGTATACTAATCAACAGTAACAGTTCTTTGATCTTGCAGAGCAATTGTTGTTAGATGACAAATGTAGCCACTATTTTATTTACACTTTCGTTGGTTTTGATTCAACTTTGCAACAAAGACTATATTCAGGATTCATCAATACTGACGACATAGTGTAGGTATTATATTTTTTGAGTTTCCCGCGTTGAATCGGTTGAGAGTGTTTTTGACTATTGGTTCCTGTTCATCTTACGTCAACATATGCGATATCCAACAAGCAGCTGAAAAATTCAGTTTTGGTACAGCTTTAAGCCCAAGTAACCAAAAGACGTCCGCACGACGTCATTATTTAGACGTAATAACGTCATTTTGTGACGTCCCTATGACGCCCTCACGACGTGAAAAAGTCAGATGATTTTGACGTCATTTGGGTGACATTATATACACAGTTTCTTTTTAAATAAAAAAAATAGTGAATAAAAACATCTTTATTACTCATAACACGAAAACAGTACATTATTCATCCATTCGTTTTTTTTTTTAAATTAAATAAAATCAAAATATATACATAAGATATTTTTACCGACCAACAGTGAAATAGAAATATCATTCGCAATTAAATAAAAAAACTAGCATTCGGAATATGTATAACAGTAAATAAGGAACTGGAAAAAAAATTGTAAGGATTAAAAATAGATAATATTTCGAACCTTTGACGTTCAGAAGAAATAAATGTCGACTTTTTATAAGAAAGTTACATACCATCTCCACTTTTGCATTTACATGGTTAGGGCTGTATTACACTATCAAAGATTTGATAAAAATATTTCATAAAATGTTGGTATTACATTTAAAAAACTATTCCACAAATATTTCTTATCAAATCTTCGTTAATGTAATACCTCCCTTAGGCTTACAGAATTTGTGATATAATAGTGACTAACTAAACCTACTATTTAAATCTATCTATTTAAACGAATAAAAAAAAATATTGTTTTTCAAATCAAACATGTTCGTTATTATTCTCTTCCGCCATTTTTGTTTTGAGGCGCTGAGGAGCATGTTTTAGCCAAATTTTCAAAATCTGTAGCTAGCGGGCACATTTTTTCAACAGCATCTGCAAAGTTAATTAACATTTATGTATGACTAAGATTTGTTTGAAGCAGTGGAAATAGGAAGTTAATGTAAATTAATATTAGGTAGTTATCTATTCAAACATATATGTGTGTATAGGGTTGTCCGAAGTGTGATTATGAACTTTTTAGTTCAACTACCAAAAATAACAACAAAAGTCTACTACTACTACTACTACTACTACTACTACTACAGAATGTGCAGGCGAGCCTTGACCAAGCCAAACTAAAGTCACGGTTCCGGCACTGAGGCCACTGGCGGGCCCATTGTGCCACTGCTACTGCTACCTAATCATCCATGAAGCCGAGCCCTTCAATAAAGGCCACAACCTTTTTCAGAGGATGCCTGCTTTTGTCTCCAGGAGCCATGATAGGGACTCCGAAGATTCGCCTGCGTAATACATCCCAGTGTGAACACTCTAAGAGAACATGGACTGACGTTTCATCAGTCATGCCGCAACCCCTACATAGGGAACTTTCCTCTACTCCTAGATTGTAGAGGTGCTTCCTCATACAGCAGTGCCCTGTTAGGAGTCCTGCTATCTTCCTCAACCTACTCCTTGGTAGCTCAATAGCTGCCCCAGCGTGTCCATCCCTTTAGTAGAAGTTTGGATTGTCTAGGACCCTGCAGAGCATTCAAACGAGCGAGGTGCTGGTTCCTCAGCCACTTCCTCGTCTCCTTGAGTATTGTTTGTTTTGTTAGGCCGAGGGTCGGGCCCGGGCCGCAGAAAGGAGCTGCCGCCCCTTCCACAGCCAGTGCATCCAGCATTTCGTTGCCTTCAAAACTAGAGTGGGCCGGAATCCATTCTAGCCGCACTGCGTTCTGACTTGCAAGATCAGCAAGTCGTTCTTGTCAGTAAGTCCCGAGTTGATGGTATATCCACTCAGGGCAAAAGTATATGTAATCATATATTCAAAAATGAGGACTTGTTATTTTTTGATAACACAACAAGCTGTTTGTCTATCAAACCCTGTATAATAAGAATTAGACAGTTCTATTCTTCTAGAAAAATTTCAAAAGAAGATATGGAATCATTTTCTTAGTTAATAAGGCCCTCTATAAATTAAAATGATTCCCCATACAATGGGTGTGCAACTTACCTACAATACCTCCTCAATCTAAGGTTGCAAAAGGATTTTTTGTCAGCCCTTTTACCAGAGAAACTGTAGCAGCATGCTACATTATCGGAATCAATTCTTGCAAAATTCTGTTTGTTCTGTTTGTAGCTCCATCTCCTCCAAATTTAGTACAACAAGTTGTCTACAAAAAATGAAAAATGCTTGATTTCTCAACATAATTACACTACTAACTTGATAAATTATTTTTCGTATGGGTGCTTACCAGTTTTTTAAGCTTTTCATCGTCCAAACTATCCTCCAATGCTTTTGTGTTTAATAGTTAAAATATTCATTAAATAATTTTTTGTACATAACTACTATTAATCGTACAATATATGCACCTTTTTCTGGTTTGCTACTAACTATATTATACTCTTCTGAGTGGGTGTTGGAAGGTGCTTCCGGAAAAAGTACTGGAAAATTAATAAGTGTTAAATCATTAAATGCATGTACTGGTCAGACTGAAAAAGTTGTTGGGAACAGCTTGATACTCATTTAGTTGATCACTGATTTCCCAATTATTTCTTCAGACAATGTCTTTGACTACCAACAGGATAAAAAACGCTTAATTATTATGGAAACCTGAGATAAGTTTATAAGTATAAAGTGAAATATTCATGCAACAGTGTAAAAATATGAAAACAGAAAAATTATAAGCTGCATGTATAAATTTTTATCCCAGAATCCAATTTCAACTGACCTGTTTGAGAATTTGTCTGCCTCAATAATGGTATGTTTATAGGTGTGGTATTTTTTGTTACTGGTTCAGATTGATTTGGAGCTGAACAAATGGCAACTGTAAAGAGGTAAAATATTAGGAGCAATAAATTATAGTTTCCCTTTTCAGAATAAAAAATATGTTCAGGGTTAAGCATATTTAGTCAAATACCAATTGTTTACATAGTTCAATTATCTAAAAATCAAGAATGTCTTGGGATTTACTAAATAATAAAATTTTTTGTACTGAGTAAAAACTATAAGACAACAAATAATTAATAATATATTATATTAGAATACCCTACAGACATTAGGAGCATACTTTCAAACCACCTTATAATACATACCCGATTTTTGTTTCAGTGAAATTCTTTGAGGTCCTTTATGCTCAGACTGCTGTTCTTCATCACTGGAATAAATCGGCCTTCTTGGTAAATTTATTCTCCTTTCTTTTGGAAGGATATGACAGTTGATTTTCTTTATATTTATTGACAGGCTCCATGTTGTTTAAAACTCTCAAAAGACAACCCTCAAGACATGATAAAAATATTTAAAAAATAGTGAGGATTAAACTTCGTCTGGTAGCAGTAACGAGAATAAGACAAAACTCCTGGAGTTTACAAGGTTTTCCGGTCGTTTGACGATTTGCGATGGAGTACTCTGAAGCTCAAGCGACTCCAGATTCTCACAGTATAAAGAAACATTTCCACTATGCTAATTTTAATTGTATACATTGTTCTAACTGGAATATTCCAGCAGAATTCTATATAAACGCTGTCGAAAACTTCGGAGTACGACATTTTTTACATAATTAGTTATTTCGTTCAACAATCTTCTGAATAGTTATTCAACAATATAACAGAACTGTTGTTATCAAGAAATTTTGTACGCAAACAATTCCCCGAGCTACTGAAATTTTACAACTTGCTAAGACTAATTACAATTCAGTTCCAGTTAAAACAATGGCTGTACGGGGAGGGGTAAGGAGGATCAGGTAAGCGAAGTTAAATTACAACTCTCAAAACTTCATAATTACCGAAGTTTCGTTATATTATATGGACTGCTTCAGTTTAATAATCCCCACATGAAACATCTTGGCTTAGGAAACCGTCTTATAATCACATATTATCAAAATGTATGGGGGAGATTTCGTTATAACAGCCAATTTCACAATATCATCATAGAGATTTTGAGGTGCTGGATAGTCCACTTCATTATTTTAGCATACAGAGTATTTGTCAAGTGTTTTTCTTGTACATTATTCTTACTAGAGCATAAAGATTCACAGTATTTGCCAGAACTTGTTTGATATACTTATTCAAATACGCTCATTTCATTTAGATATAATGTACCAACTTTTCCTATCGAATTGGGTTTTATGCCATTTTTACTGCCTCTGACCAAGTATCTCTCGATTCCATGTCTTTGGTCTACTTCTCCCGTCTTTATTCTGCATCACTGCCTCTCATATAGTTGGTTCTTTTAGATAACTTTTTGTATTGGTTCTATTTTCTACTTTTTTCTGATTTACCCGCTCTGTTCAACTTATTAACATTATTACGTTTTTCTTTTCATATCTCCTACCCTTTTGAACCAAAATCTTAGATATTCGAGCTCTCCTCCCAGTTCTATTTTCTCTCCATTAATTTATATGTATATTTCTGCTTCTAGTCGTTACCCATTAATTAATTGATTAGTTTGGCACCACCAGTCCGAGGCTTTGAGTTTTCTGCACCTCTGCTATTGGTTGTACCGTTCATGTGAATAGGCCAACAGCCTTTTCACTAGGTCGTTCTTGGAGAAATCCTTCCTTTGGCTCTGTAGTCCTGAGAGTCTATATCTCCAATGAGACAGTACTTCACATTCAAAGATAATGTATGAGGCTGTTTCCTCCTCTTCCATATGTTCATCCTATATATATCTCAGTTGTATATATGTGTTTCCTAAGGGTACAGTGACACTTTCCTTATCTCACTTTTGCTGAGGTTTTCACCCATCTCCCTACTTGTTTTATGTCCTATTTACTTGTCATATGACACATTTTCTTTCAAAGCTTTTTCGGTGGATGCATAAATCATCCATTACCAATATGAATAACTAGTGGTTAAGGCTTCCAGATTACATTTTCTGTCACATAGTATATGGCAATAAAAAACGCGAGTTATCCCATCTAAATGTCAATTCCACTATAGGATAAATTTAGATGGAGTGCTTAACAGCGTGCTACCTTTGTAATTTGCACAACTTCTATTGTCTCCCATTTTGAAGATAGATACTAGCATTCCAATACATAATTTCCTAATTCTGTGAGTGGTCAATGAACTCTCCCAATCTAATACTTAACCACGAGAGAACTCAGCATATTGATTGCTACTTTACCTTCATTCTACCAATTTTTTCATCCACCAAGTTTATTTTTTTCTTTTGCTTTATAACGATTTGCAATTGAGGTGTTCCTTACAAAAACAACCATAATCCAAATTTCACATTTCGCGCTAATCTATGCTATCCATGAAGTAATATAATGCATTTGGTCGTTAGTTAAGGAAATGATGAAATATAAACTTCTAAGCCTTCTAAGCCCTCTGAAATATTTGTAATATTAAAAACAAAAATAACAATGTTATTGCGTATTTTTTAATTTTCCACTAAACACAAATTTGGACTAAGTATGTCTCAATTTAATCAGGATTTCTTTTGTCTAGTCGGGAAGGTACCTTCTTTCTTTTCCTTGTTTTAACTCAACTACAAAAGCATAATGCAGGATATAAAAGGCTTATATTGTAGAAGTGGATTAAGGAGACTCGACGAATTTAATAACTATGATTATGACTCTTGGTATCTAATGCGATTAGAATGGTTAAACAGATTCATAACAATGTTAATAGGATCAAAAATAACGATGTATAATTATAGACGAGTGTTTTTGGGAAATATTTTTGTAATCATCGATATTGGAATTGAAAATAAACGTGCTATTATCATTGCGTTGATGTATGGTTTTGATAAAGATAAGGAAATTAATGCCAGCAAAAATAATAATCGAATGAAAAATAAGCTTCTTGCAACTAAAAAGTTACAGATATATCTGTAACAAATTGAAACAAAAAATGAAACAGAATATCACATACTATTAGAAGACATCAATATAAACATTTTTTTATTTAGAAATAAACTGCATCAACCACCTTAGTTTATTAGCAGTGGTACAGTATGGTTTGTTCAATAATTATCTACATAAAATGCTATTTATATTTTCTTATAAAAGTCGATGTCTTTCAGGAATTTCATGAGATTATTTTATACTATGGTCATTCAATAACAATTCTTTTTTCAATTTCTTGGGAAATTAAACCACAATATTTTTAAATTCTTTATTTCAACGTTTCGGTAGCGTTCCACTTCAGAGCTATAGGGTGACATCTCGGCTAGTATGGGAATGCGGTGAAGAACTTAGAAGACTGGCGACTCGGAACAGTGTAACACTGGAGTGGGTCCCAGGTCATAAAGGAATCGCAGGCAATGAAAAAGCTGACGAACTCGCAAGAGTGGGATCGTCAACTCAGATGAACGGACCCGAACCTGCTGTGGGCATCCCCAGATGCTTAACGAGGTCATGGTTAAAAGGGTGGTTGAAAGAACAACACAATAAATACTGGAAGAACACGACCAGGCAAATACATGGGAAGAAATTAATAAAAGAACCATCAGAAAAAGTGGCGAAAGAACTGCTCTCAATGAGCAGAAACAAACTACGCACCAAAACGGGGCTACTTACGGGACATTTTCCCACAAAAGAGCACCTAAACAAAATAGGGCTGTACAACGGAGACCTTACATGCAAAAGATGCAAAAAGGATACCGAAACAGCTCTGCATATACTATGCAACTGTGAGTCGCTGGACCACAGAAGGCAGAAACTGTATGGTAGACCCCAAATGACTCCAGAAGACTTCTACAACCAACCAGCAAAGAACCTGTATGAGCTAATACAGGGATCGGAATGGCTGAATAGGTTGTAGTCAGAACACTAGGAGTATCCACAATAAGCCCAGGAGGCTGAGGTGGTACCGGCGAAGGGACGGCTCCAGGGAAAAAAATACATGTTCAACACTTGTTTGTATATTACATGTTACGCACATAGATGGATCTTCCCTTTTAAGAAGATACTCGTGAGTGTAGCGTGTATGACCCAGTCCTAGTCGTTTCAAAACTGCCTGCGTTCTTCTTTTAGCGGGCAAGATGCTCCAAGGGGTTATACTCCGCTTAACTTTTCTCAATTTGCTACTTGAGCTTAACCACATATTATGCTAGTATAGCTGCACTTTTTCCTTTGAGGAACTTCAAATCTGACTTGGCGATTCTGTTTTCTGCGAATGGGAGGGATACTTTTATGAGATTTGCTTGGCAACCGTATCAGCGTTCGTTACCGCACATTTCTGTAAGTGATGGGATACCGTTTTCTGACTGCTACTAAGTTCAGCTATCTGTTTGATGATTTGGACAAGGAGTTCATTGGTGACATACAGTTTCTTTATACCAACTGCTGCACTGAGTGAGTCTGTGACCAAAAGAAAATTTCCAGTCGATAGATCTCTGCTTATATGTATTTGTATGTTTATAGACTTCATTTCTTTCATTAATGAATATACTAGAATTCAAGGTAGTTCAAAAAGTTGTACAAATCATGAATCTAAAATTGTATTTCTTCCATTAAAACTAAATTTTTTCAACATCAATGACAATGAAAACTATAAACTATAACAAAATGAAATTCTAATAATCTTTCAATGATGTGGACCTTTTTTCAATAAGCTCAATACAACTTGCTTCAATCCTGAATTTCCGTGTTATATTTTTTTACTTCTCCGTGATATTTCATAAAAAATATGCATTAACTAATCCTAAGCAAAGATTTGATCCTAAATATTGAAATATTTTAAAATCTTTTTTTCTGAACTAATAAATATTCATAACCCTTAAAAATCCGTACAGCGAAACAAAACAAACAAAATTAATTCGTACACTCTCTGATACCCACACATTAACTAACTAAATCCATACCAACATTTTTGTTATAAAAAAGTATTCAATCTCTCTTTCCATAAAAAACCACCTTCCGTTAAAATTCTGAATGGTGCCCGGCTGGTCGCAACTTCGCTTTTCCATTAAATTTTGTTTTATCCTAAAAAGCTATAAGCGGCAGCCAAGAGTCCAGAGATTTGGTTTCAATTAAACTATATATATATACCGGGGTGAGAAGCCCTACAAACTTTACTAAATTTTTCACACGCTTTATACTAGCTTCATCAAATAAAATAGTTACAGACGGCAACGAGGAAGCTTCTGTAATTTTCACAATAGAATTTTAATTATTTATTCCATTCATTATGCAATAGAATTTGTGGTGAATCTAACTAAAAAAGAAAAAAATTAATTATAGTTTGGAAAAAACTAAAAAGCACGCTTAATGGGTAACCGAACTGAAAAGGGAATAGTTATTTTCCTAACAAGTGCGGAAAGTGATACTTTCCCGCACGCGACTGCAGTTGACCCGAACGACGCGAAGCGGAGTTCGGGCAAGCGGTCAAGGGCGGGAAAGACACTTTGCGCATGAGTTAGGAACATTATTTTTTCTACGACCCTATAAACAAAAAAGTATATCAACCCATTTTTCAAAATTTATTTTATTTTAACATGCATATACAAAACTTTAACCAAAAACTATTATTATTATTATAAATATTATTATTAGAAACACAATTTGTTGCATTCTGTGAATTACTTAAAATTGCCGGTCCAGTGGAGTTATTTGGTGTTAACTGGTGAGTGAATGACGTTGATGAGGATGGCATCGTTTGCAGGTCACAAAGATGACGATGAAGGTGACGGCAACAATTTTGAGTCATTTGTAGATGAAAGAATTTCATTTGATATATTTTTCCTATATCAAGCCCGGGTGGTTTGTTAGGTGTTTTATGACACAACTTTGAAGAATGTACAAGGTTATATCAAAATATTTTCATTATTTTATATTTTCAGAAAATTAAAAATGCAGCAAAAAGCTAGAAAACATGTAAATTTTATTTGATGGACTATTTATTCACCTGGTGTAAGAATAGTTATAACTTCCGAAGTAAAAAACTATCTAATAAGGTCAAAATTTGAATAATTTTACTTTCCCGCACTAGTGCGGGAAAGTGACACTTTCAAAGCTAAAATGCGTGCGGGAAAGTGGGTTAAAGCGCACGGTAGTAGAAAATAGTTATTTTCCTAACAAGTGCGGAAAATGATACTTTCCCGCACGCGACTGCAGTTGACCCGAACGACGCGGACCGGGGTTCGGGCAAGCGGTCAAGGGCGGGAAAGACACTTTACGCATGAGTTAGGAACATAATTTTTTCTACGGCCGTATATACAAAAAATATATCAACCCATTTCTCAAAAATTATTCCATTTCAACATACATATACCTACACAGCTTTATCTAAAAACTACCAATTATTATAAATATCACTATTAAAAACACAATTTGTTGCGTTTTGTAAATTACTCGAAATTGCCAGTCCAGTGGAGTTATTTAGTGTTAACTGGTAAATAGATGACGTCTGCAGGTCGCATAAAGATGACGATCACGTTGACGGCAACGGTTTTAAGTCATTTGTAGATGAAAGAATTTTATTTGATATATTTAGTTAATATTTATTGAATGTTGTAACAATATTTATAACTTACGAAGTAAAGTGACACTTTCAAAACTGAAATGCGTGAGGGAAAATGGGTTAAAACGCACGGCCGTAGAAAATAGTATATTCTTCAACGAGTGCAGAATGATGGCTATTATTTACGCGGATGAAGTTTCCAAAACGAGGGAGCGCAGCGAGTGAGTTTTGGAATCATCCAAGTAAATAATAGCCATTCTACACAAGTAAAAGACTATACTTTCTACACGACTAAAAAGAAAAAACTTCCAGTGAGGATCGAACCTCGATCGTCCGCGTCATAGTCAACCACCACTAGGCTATAGAGCATATTTATAAAAATGTAAAGAGTAAGTATATATACGTAACTCATATTTTCAATCGGAACCCTTACATTTATAAATGAAATTAATTCCGGGAGGCGTACATATTCACTATCGCTACTGTTGTTCATTTTTTTCTCTTATAATACGTAAAATTATGATTTTATAATTATTTTGACGTTTCAAACGACGCGCTGTCAGAAGCGATTTGCGTTATTAGGTATTTGACGTTTTAAAGAGACGATTTGATTTATTCATTTCAGTTCATTTTAGCGTGAATTCTGATAATAATAGAATGTGATTGGCTAACGAGAGTAAATTCTTTTCATCATTCACTGGTGTGAAGAATTTATATCATTATGCAGGTAAATATGTGAAAATAATTTGTGCGTTATTATTTAGTCGTGGAGAAAAATAATTCTCAATTTAAGAATAAAACTATCAACGGTTGAATAGTTTATTGTGTCACAAGGGTAGGGAATGAGCTTTACAAGGTCAAACAAAAAGTGAGGTTAACATTATATTTGTAATTAACGCAACCACTAACGACACAGCGGAGAAAGAACAAAATACTCAATTGGACGATTTTGTCAATTTTCCCGTATAAGTTCGTAACGGTAAAAAAATAATTTCATTGTCGACACTTTCCATCCACAATATAAAAATCTCACTTTAACAAGTTCAATCAATTCTAACACCATGTACATTCCAATGAAGCTGATAAAAATGTAATTTCCACCTGTCCTTTTTCTTCTCATTCCCTTAGTAATCGATCGCTCCCAAACCACCGAAACGTGACCCTTTACCTCGCTTGCTCTCGGTCATATTTCTCTCGTACCTCATGTCTCATACCTAATACCTGTCAGTGCGATTGTGGGCCAAACCTTCCTACCCTACCGTTTTCAGTGAATTCGACTTCATACCTGGTGCACATCTATGCATACCGTAACGAGAGATGCATGAATGCATATTATGTAGGTTTAGGATCTGCATCCTCGTGAACAACAATGCATTTTAAAGTGAATTATCATTTATTATTTGACCACACGCAGGAGTTACCTACTTGTGTGTGAATATGTGAATCAAGTTTATCCATTAACTTGATGTTGAAGAACGTTCATATATTCATAACTGTATTGTTAACAATATTTTTCAATTCTTTAGACTAATTTTGTCCATGCTTTTCAGTTATTTGCTAGTGCCTTGGCCGCTAACCAAATTGTCTCTTGTTTCTTCATTATTTCTTCTAATAGAGTTCATTTAATAACCTTTTTGGTGTGCGTCATCGATTGTTAATGTCCTCCCAACACATTACGTTGGGAGAAATGGAAAAAAGACAGGTCTGTGATCGATCCTAATCAAAATATCACAATAATGAACCGTTTAAATGTATTACAAACGTTAACCCTAATGTTTGACTTAGAAAATGTGATTAGTTGATGGTCAGATTACGCGCAAGCGCAATTTATCACTCGGGAGAAATTACAGCTTCCAAAATAGAATGCAGACGTACCTTTCGTAGCGACAATGTGTCTTACGTCTTATTCTACTGTCCCACTGACAGTTCCCGTCAGGTCTGTACTCTGTTGTTTAAGGTCAATTATTATTTATGATAAGTGAATATCAATCTTACTGTTTTATTTATTTATATGATAGAAAAATATGCCTAGATATACTTAAAAATATCAGCAGTTCTCAGGTATTTTCAGTTAGAAAATGAAGCTGGTTATTATTAATTTCATAGCTTTTTCGAATTTGGCTGAATACGATATGAAACAGCTAATTCGGACTCTCAATTTGGAGTTTCATTATTGATACTGTTACATCAAGGTTACGTTCAATGCAATTTTCGCTTTACAATTTTAGATTCCAATAGTGCAATTTTCGCTGAAATCAAGCGAAAACTGTCATAAGGGTATATAAGAGTGTAATTTCCAATATTACTCCGCTTCTCTACCCTAAAATGAACAGTTTCTCGTTGCTAAGGCAACACAAATGAAAGAAAAAACGTTTTATCAGTAGAAAATTGTAGGTTTGAAATTCTGGAGATATAAAAATAAAATGTGTAGGTGCAGTTGTTTATTTAAAAAAAAAACTAAATTATCTACTTCCTATAATAGTTTCGACCTTGTTCAGGTTAACCTTTACATGAAATGTTTATTTTGGTTGATTGTTAACCAAATTTTGTGCATATGCAAGCTTGGAATTTGATTTATGTTTATTAGGGAATGATAGAATGGCATATTCGTCTATCCGATATCCTCAACAAATATTTATGTACCTACTTGAAATCAGTGTCGTAACAATTGATAAAATACCTTCTCGAAGCTGGATGAGTTTTTTGTTTAACAAAGTTGAGAAAATGTGCTACTTCTTGTTTATAATTAATGTCAACAGATATTACAGACACGAAAAATGAATTAGTTGTTCTAGCCCCGTTATGTTTCTTCAAAAGATGTCAAGGAAATTGGAGCACCTTTTGTATGAACGAAATTGATGCTACATTTCTTGAAAGGCATCTGAGATTAATTAAGAAACTTAGAATGAGTTTAAGAAAAAGATTTAGAGAAGAATACCCAAGCCAGCTTGTTTTGCATATAAGAAGAAAAACATATAGAAAAGTTATTATAGAAGAAATTAAGATTATCGGAAACGAGCATATGAAGAGACTTGATTTTTCCCGGAAAAGATGGGAAAATTCTAACTTCAACGGGTTCTCTGATGAGATCCATTCATAGATTTTACCCCATCGAAAACGAGATGGAAGATTCTACTTCTGTGAAATGTGAACGGCAAAAAAGACAGTTAGAAAGGTTAAATATTGAGAAGGAACAGCCTAAGTATAATACTTCTGAATAAGACTCAACGATGAGGGAAATAAAATTAACCACCGATAGAGAAAGAATATAATCAATTTTTACAAGATTTGGAAGACAAGTTAAACTTCCGTCGAGGTTTCAGTGCTAGATTTTCATGAGAAGCTGTGCCACTTGGGAGCATGGCACAAGGTGAGAGTGTGTTGGAAAATGCTAGTATTTATTATACAGAGTAAGTATGGAACCCCCTAAGGGCCGGTTGTACAATTGTAGCTTAGTGAAGGCTCAAGTGTGAACTCAGGTTCAGCGTCAGATTGCTGTTGTACAAAGCTGGCTTACGATTGAGCTTCATTTAAACTTTAAGCTTAGTGAAGCCTCCAAGAGGGCAGGTTTAATGTAAGCTTAAGCACGGAACATAAATTGTTATCATGTTCCGTGGCTTAAATGTGAATGAATTGTATGCAAACATAACCTTTACTTAATTTAATATTAAATTAAAAGTTTGTCAAAGTTAATTATGGATATTTTAACCGATGATGAGGATTTTTTGGAACTTATTGAAATGGTACAACATAGAGAGCGTATGAATCACTTTAAATATTGGAGAGATCATGAGTTTATTCAAAGATTTCGTTTTTCTAAAGAAGCCGTTTGCTTTGTGACAGATTGTATATCAGAGGAAATTTCTTGTAAAACTAATTGGTAGCAAATATGACACTAGTTAGGTTATTTGACAAACATATTGTGACCAATTTACTTCATACGCATGCGTCAGTTCCAAAGAAGTTCTACCAACACTTGCAAATATAGATTTAGTAGAGCTGCTACTGAACCATGTTTGTACAACAGGCTTAGGGTTGAGCTAAGCTTATATAATAAGCCCAGCTTAGTTGAGCTCAATTTTGAGCTTCAAATGTACAACCGGGCCTAAGTATCTCTTCAACGGTTTAATATTTTTAAATAAAGTTGCTCATCCCTTTCCAGGAATATCCAAGGATTTTAAAAATGCTATCAAATTCAATGTACCATTCCCGGTTATTCAATAAAAAATATGAATGGAAAGTTGTAGAAGCTGTATGTAGAATTTCACAAGGAATTCAAAAATGTAAAAATATACAGGAAGTTCAATTTAAAATAACAAAGTTGATAGGCATTTCCGGTTCAACCGGAAATGGTACATCAGATTTGATAGCATTTTTGAATTCCTTGGATATTCTTAGAAGGGTATGAGCAATTTCATCTGAAAATATTGAACCGTTTTGGAGATACTTAGGGAGTTTCATACTTAATACTAACTCTGTATATATTTTTCTTGCCACTTTGTATTTTCATTTTAAAACGTAGTTGTCATGTGCTTGTTAAGAAAATATTATCCAAGTAGATATGGAAAAATATACATTTTTTCAAGATATCTTCAACATTTTGTATATTTCAACTTCAAAGCTACCCGAACCTTAAGACATATCAATTCACCGGTTAGGTATTTTGTACGCTACAATCCCATAGTCACAGTGGAATCAGTTTACGCAAATCTCTGTATCCAAAGGTATTGAATTAATACAAAATACGACAATTCCAGAAATTGCATCCATTATATTCTCTCCCCAAATATAACTCGTGTATTAATTATCGGAGATACTACTCTCTAAAGCCATCCGGAGATTGAATCTTCATCGGCTCTTACTCTACCTATCATCAATAATAATCGTTATATTATTATCCCCGAAGAGACTCTTGTTCCATTGTTATATCGTTCACTAATGTATTTTTCATGCATTTACAAGAAATGAATATATTGTTTGCTTAAATATGTTCCCCATTAGGAAAATAGCTCTTATCCGTGTAATGTAGTTATTATTTCACGCTACCAATAGGAAGAATTGCGATTTGACGGCTGTTATTGAGCTGAATTTGAATGCAGAAGCGCCAGATACATTTTCTGATAAAGAATTCGAATTATTTGAAATGGCATGACACTCACATTTGGTGCAGCTGGTGTACACCATGCGGTTTTGATTGCAACAAATTTAATCGGTAACGATATTACTAGAAAAAGAAGCTTTGGACTTATCGAAAAATACCAAATGTTGTCATAATAAACTGGAATCAATATTGAGTGGTTTTCAAATTCTAGCAAGTTTAAAACTATATTCGAAACGATTGAAAAAAATATTTTAACTACAACGCTTCGTTCTATGAAACATTTCAAAAGATTTAAGAAGAGATTAATGGATTTGATTAACACTGAAGCTCACAGTGAAAAAAATATAATGGAATGGTTATCTACTTGGTCACCGTAGCGACGAGTTCTCATCTACTTCATCTCTAAATTAGTTTCTACTTTTTAATCCATTAGCACAAAAATAAAGCATTCTCGGGCGACAACTGGATAGGTACATTTCACAATGGAAATGTATGAGAAAAAGTAGAGTCGCTTTTACTGCAAACTTGAAATTACATTAAATCGAGTAAAAGTGCAGGAGCTCCTTTCAACGTCCGGTCATCCGAAACTTACAACGCAATGAAATTAAATGCTTTCTAAATTAAAATGAAACAGATTGTCAGAACCTAGAATTAAAAGTATGAACACAAAATTCAACGATATGCATTTTATATTATATTTTGACACTTTATAAGTGCTAGATTTATTTATATTTGGATTTTTCAATTATTTTCTGCAGATATTCATTCAGTTCATTGATTTATAATTTTATTGTGGTGGAGGCTTGAAAAATAAACCTGAATAGATGAATGGAAGCTATAATTTTTTGTTTTTGTTACTTTTTAAATAAATGGTGGAGGATAAGGCACATTCGCCATAATTTTAATTAATTTAATAACTGGTAAATTTGTTATACGATGTATCATTGTTTGCTTGTATCATTAAATAAACACATTTTGAATAGTTAAGAGTTTTACCAAGTTTATTTGATGATTTTTCAACTGATTGATTGAAATTATGGTTACCAACTACTAGGATATATACTACTCAAAACAATTATCGCATATTTTCTTAAATGTCTATATTTAATCAACAAATAAAAATAACATTGATTTAAATATTTTTAATCGAATATTGACATGTTTTAAGGGATTTTACGAAGTATTGCAAAATTTACATAAAATGTAACGAAATAAAGCAACTTTTAATTTTTCAGTGTTTTATTAATTATTAATTAATTAATAATTAACATTACTAGCCGACCATAATGAATTTTACACTACAAAAAATTAATTAATATTCAGTATTACCCCCTCTAGCTCTCTAGCGCCTCCCCAACATAAGGTTCGGGAATTCTATCCCATTCTTCTATAACAGCTTCAGACAATTGTTCCAAAGTTTCAGGTGGATTTAATCTTCCTCTAACGGCTCTTCCAAGTGCATCCCACATATGTTTAACTGGATTTAAGTCAGGTGACCTTGCTGGCCAATCCATAACATCAATATCGGTGTCTTGCAAGAACCTAGTCACAATTTGTGCTGTGTGTGGACGGGCATTATCATGCATTAATATGAAATTATCGCCTATAAATGGGGCAAAAGGAATCACATACTCCTGAAGGATATCATTAATGTACCTTTCAGCATTCAAAGTACCGTGTTGTGCAATATGGAGATCAGTGCGTCCACGAAAGTTTATTCCTCCTCAAACCATAATGCCTACTCCACCGTATGCATCCAACTGACGAATGTTACCATGTACGAATCGGGTTCCAGGTCTTCTATACACCCTTACACGACGGTCATTTGTTGAGAGAGTAAATCTGGACTTGTCGGTGAACAAGACCGAGTGCCAATCAGCTGCTCTCCAGTTCAGGTGTTCCCTGGCGAAGGCTAATCTGCATACGCGGTGTTGCCTGGTGAGTCGTGGTCCCGTTGCTGGTCGTCTTGGCCTTAAGTCAGATTCTCTCAATCTGTTTCTAACCGTTTGATCACTGATCCTACCCTGGTAAGTACTTCTTAGGGCATTTTGTGAGTTCCTAGCTGTAGTGGAACGGTTTCTTAAAGTTTGCAAAAGCAAAAATCGATCCTGTGCTGCAGTTGTGATCCTATTACGGCCTTGGCCAGGACGTCTTGAGAATGCATCAGTCTCCCTATACCGCATTAACACTCTACTTATTGACGACTGGGTAACATTTAAATCATGCGCAATTCGGACTTGATTGTATCCTTCAGCTGACAGAGTAACGGCCGTATGTGCCTCAGCATCTGTTGATTGTCCAGTAAGACATCTGTTGTTATCATTCATATCTCTAATTTCATCCAATTAATAACTTCGTACGAAAGTCTATGTTCAACTAAACGAATACTCGTGCCATTGATAAGTAAAAAATTTTGCATTTTGCAGTTATACAAAAAAACATCAGAATAAATGATAACGAACAACATAAAAACCCATATCTGCCGGAATTTGCATAAAAAAGATCTATGTTTTTAGTACTAAAAATCATAGTTTACCAATTTTTATGAATAAAGTCTTTTGTACAGGGTTTTCAAAATATGCGATAATTGTTTTGAGTAGTATAGAATATAATATACGTGAGTACGGCACCAAATACGAAACAGATTGAATATTAAAAAAAAATGGATCAACAACCCAAGCATTCAACTTTTTTGAGTATGTGCATCATAGGAAACTCTTGGACTGGAATATGACCTTGTGCCACAGCGTGTATTGTGAAAATAGGTACCTTAAGAAAAGTTAAGAGCAGTTTTTTGCAATTTCAAACTTGAAGATATTCTTACTGATCGTTTAGTTCTCGATTTTTGTTGTGCCAGCTAGGGATGCATTGAAAATAAAAACTTGTAACTCATGTAGAAGAATCGCAAGCGAAGTATGAAAAAGATTAAGGTTGCATTTTTTATAAATATAATATAAACCATAGGGAATATAATATTATATAGATGATATGTGAAGAAAAATAATACCTTAAGGTCTAATTCACTTTTCACAAAAAGACATTTCATTAAAAAGCTCTATAAAACAAGTAGCAAATGAAAGATCAAAAACTGTAAAAAGATCGTCCAATATATCAACTGTTGACAGCTCAGATTCCTCTTTCCCTATTTATATCCTTCCCACATCCTGGTCTTCATTATTTCCGTCCATCTACACAATCTAAGCCACAAATCTCTCATTTCACAGGAATAAATCCACTAATAAAGCAGCTATCCTCTCAAATCAGAAGTGGGACAAAAGGAAATCTCGTAGCATTCATTTGACTTAAAGCCGTTGTCCAGTGCGAGCAGCGGACTGTCTACGAATGAAAAGGAAAATTTTGCAGTGATTAGGATGGAAATATTATTACAAATTATATGTAGGGTGACAATAAATGTATAAAATCATATGAAAGTTTGATAGGAAATCAAGGCTTGATTTATTAAGGGAAAATGTGAGAGGTAGTGTTCTCAACATTTTAAATTTTATATTTAGTCAACTATAGAAGGAAAAATAGATCAGGTGACACGAGAGCGCCTTCGCGAAGTCGATCAAAAACAAACAAACAAAGGCACAGTCGTACCATTTTTTTTTTCAAAAACAAGCCAATTTAAAGTGGCCAAGAGTTATTAGGAAAATAGTATATTGATCTTACAATATAGCACTGGTAGTACAGGGAATTAAGCATTTCACCTGGCAATTTTTTCGTCCAGCATGGATTGACTTGAAATTGTAACAGAAGGTAGGTGATAGCCCAAGGATCAAAATCTATATCGAACCGAAGGGCGCTAAAGCCTTGGGGGTGGTTGCCACCCCATCTCGGGGGTGAAAATTTTTTATTACATTTTAACCACAGGAATCGATTGAAAAAGTGATTCTAAGCAAAAAATGTTCATACTTTTTTTTTGTAAAATCAATATTCTCTAAGTTATTCGCGATTGAAAGTAACGCTTTCTAGAGGAAAAAATCGACATTTTTGATATGTTTTTCGCGGATAACTCGAAAATTATGCCTTTATCAAAAAAACTGTGAAAAGCAAAATTGTAGCTTTTAAAAATACAAGCAAAACCTTTTTTTATAATTTTTCTAAAACCAATAGGAACCGAGATATGGCCCATCAATGATTAGCTTTTTTTCCCAAATGCAAAATGTGATAGATTCAAAGTCAAATACTGGAAAAATGATGCATTTTTCTTAGAAAACTCATAGAATCTTTTTCAAAGAGCATAATTAGACCTTTCTTTTAAAAAAAAAGGTCTGTAGCATCAAAATTGAGTGAATTATGACAAAAATAATGTCAGTACTGAATTTTTTATAAAAAAAAAACGGTGAAAACAACCCCCTAACTACCCCCCTAATTAAAATTGATCTTTACCCTTGTGCAATTCTCTTTGTACATGTATGGTTGATATGTCAAAGAAGTTTGACCAATTTAAAATTCCTAGTTTTCGAAAAATTATGGCTTAAAGTGAAAAGTTATTTTTCATAATATTGTATTTTTTACCCTTTCTTTCAAAATAACTCCGAAAATATTAAAGGTACAAGCAAAGTTGAAAAACGAAATTGTAGCTTTTTTATGACAAAAATTTTCCTATAAGTAGATTTTTTGTACAGTTAATATTTGACGAGATATAGCCGTTTAAAACGTCTATTTACGCACGAGCACCACCTTTTTTTCGCCTTTTAAACTCACCCCATTTAAAAACGAAAGGGTCTAAAGAGATTTAACTTACAGATCCTTGTAGTTCTTAAAAAACCCTACAAAATCGTTTTAGAATAAACTTTTTATCATCAAAAATGAAGGAAATACGTTAAAAAAACCACTCGATTTTTTTTTCGAAAAATTCCAATAGTATAGTATAGTACACTTGGAAGCATAATAATTTACAAAACCGGTTTATTCGGCAGTGGGGCGTTATATATACGAAATGTTCTGGGTGCTCAGGTGAAGACTGCAATAATAGTCCACCAGTGATCGAAGAAGATGAAGATGACATCGACCACGATGAAGATCAAACTGATGATACAGATATTCAAAAATCATATTTGTATTTGTAATTGTAAATGTAATCATTTATTATTGTTAATCTATGTGAAAATACAGCGCATTCTCATGTTAATAAATTTTCTTTTGTAGGTACTTCTACTTTTTTTCAATTTATATCTATTACAATAGTTTATAAAAATTGCAATGTTGTGAAGGGTGGTTTTTAAAGGTTGAAAAGTTACTTAATGCACGTGACATATTTTTTTTACAACAGAATTATTGAGCAAATCCATATTAGCATTAATTTTTTTTTTAGGTACATATAACACTAATAACAGTTGATTTTTGAGGGTTGAAAAAGTATAAAATTGTATTCTGAAATGTAACAAATTCATCATTTTACTAATTCAAACCAATTTTCACCTATCTTGAGATTTATAATGCTATTTTTTAATTTTTGACATTTAGGGGTAGTTTTCACACAACAATCAGGGTTCGTCGGCATGACATGATATATAAAGCAGAGGGTGAGTTGAGCCTAATCCCAAATTTTCATGCAAATCAATCAGAGGCGCAATCATTTTTTAAGGATTTGTGATTTTTTTTACATTAAGCTGTAACAGGGGCTGCTTTTTAAGGGTTGAAATATGATAAAATTGTATTCCAAACCTCAAAACAATCATTATTCAACTTATCCAAACCAAATCTCACCCATTTTCAGGTTTAAAATGTTATTTTATGATTTTTGACAAATAAGGGTAGTTTTCACCCCTAAAAACCGTTTAGCGCCCTTCGGTTCGATATAGATTTTGAACCTTCGGCTATCACCTACCTCCTGTTGAAATTTCAAGTCAATCCATGCTGGACGAAAAAATTGCGAGGTTTTACCTTTTTTTGAGTTTCATTCCCTGTACCATGGTTTTGACAACAAGCATACGACTGCAGCTTCGAGTGGCTTATTCTTACTTGAAACGTATTTAACGTGATTGTCGATTAGTTCAAAAGGTCTGAGCACGACCCTTCCGGAACACACTCCCAATCTGATAACTTTTAGTGGTGTGATTGAGGTTTATTAAAATGCCTCTCCTAGTTTCCTAGTTTGAAAACAAGATATAGTCATGATATAGTCTAGGAAAATTACCTTTTTTTGGTCACTTACAACTGGTTCCACTGTTACGTTCAGTATTTTTGTGTAGTTGGCTCATCCCATCAAAGTTAATCATATAGTTCTGCAGTAATCCATCGTTTTTTAATTCTGCTGAACGTGCTTATCCTGATATAACAACATAACCTAATTTTATTCGTTATATGAAATCAATAGCTATTTATACATCTTTGATCTCAATTTTGTTTAATAGTTCCTACTGGTGTTCGTCCATTTTCAAGATACAAATGTCTAAAATATCTTTCAAACAAAAATATTTCGAGTAACTTTGTACGTTTACTAACATGATATTTGATATTAACGACAGTTAACTCATCATTGATCGGTAGCGTATCGTATTTCAATTATGATGGACAGATACCTCAGCGCTCACATCTGAACAGTTTACAAAACACGCGTTCACCATTTCCCAATGGGTTTAGCCTGTAGGGAATTCAGTAATGAATTGACCGCTTTTTGGAGTAGTTCACGAGGACTTTCCTGTTATCTTGAAAGTCTTAGGATATTTATATTACCAGAATATAAATATTCAAGTTATAAAACACACATTACTGCTAAAAACCCCAATTCATTCTGGAAAAAAAGCACATTCACAACTTTTTTATTGGTTTCTGGAGATATAAAAGCAACGATAATGTTGAGCTGCTTCATGTTACTGTAGCTACATCGATTTATTAAGAGACAAAGATTTATATCCTGCGGAAAGTATCTGGTAATTTTGCCTATTTTGTCGTTGTTGTCGTTGTGGAGTAGAATCAAAGTTTTCGCCCTCAAGATCTTTTTGTACTGACTTGGAAAGAAGCCTAAGTAATTATCAAACTTTTCTAATTTTTTGCTTACTTACAACTTTTAAACTTAAATTTTGTGAGTCTAGAAAAGATTATTTTAGTTATTCGAATACAAATTGAAACATAACTTAATACCTAACACTGATTTTTAATAGGTGTCAAGAAGGTTAGTATTAAAGGGCTTATACTTTGAACTGCAATGAGGTTAGATTGCCTTTGACGGACCCTGAGGAGTGTGACAATATCCAATATCCATACGTCAAGAGATTAAAATTAACCTTATTTGTGGCTTTCGGTAGATCTGCCCTTTTATTCGTTATGTATATGGGGACGTACAAGATGCCACAATTTCATTCATTTTGACCGAGACCGGATTTGTACTTAAATAGTGCGTTGTTCTTTCTTATTTTTTGGATAATCAAATTTATAAAATGAAAAACTGAATCAAGAAATACCAATTCATGTTTAATAAATATTATCTGTATCCCTATAAATTACTAGCTGTTGTTTTGAAGGAAATGAATATATTTTTCCGAGGAAGTCCGTGATTTTTACACTTAATGTTAACTGTTATCAAAATAAGCCATCGGTTAAAAATTAGCATATCCTCTTCTTTCATGTCACACGAATAGCCTAACATTTAGTGGTACGTATACGTGAACATTGTATTAAGTAATTCATAATTTTAATGTTCAACCCCAATTTTATAATTATTTATTTTCAAATATACATATTCATCAAAGAGACCGGACACATTGAAACCATTCCGCTTACTTTTTAGAACTTCAATAAGCTACTGAGAAAAAATCTGATTTAGTAGGATTGATCGTATTGTTCGGTTGTAAAATGTTTTATGCGATGTAAAACTGGTAGATTGCTCGCGATTTAAACAAATCGATAAAATTAATTGAACACATTATCTAGTGAACGTAGTAGTGCTTGGAAGGGTCTTTAAAACGATGTCCTTTAACAGAAACAGAGCTCAGAAAGGATCGTATATGTTCTAGACATTCAATTAGGGGTGAGATATTTGATATGTTCCTATATTAGACAACGGAAATAATTGTAAGAAAATCATTACTTTTCATTCACTTTATTTAAATGTGATAGTGTTACAAAATATCCACTCCACATAGGCGAAAATATCAGGAGGAGAATTTAATTTAATTTTGACGAAGTGAGGTATTTGATTTATAATTTTAATTTTTTAAGGACGTGAAATTTTACTCATCTTGGTGACGTAGCTATCAGCGCCTGATCGCCACTGCCACTGTGTACCTATGATAATAATAGATTTCATGGAGATAATAAAAATAATGAAGGAAGGAACAGACGATCAGGGGGTCTATTCTGTAGCATGTGAGAGTGCTCATGTACGACAACTCATCGATATGAGTACTCTCTCACTCATCACTCACATGGACCATCAAAACCCCATTCACGATCATTCGACTCGTCTACTACATTTTGGTCCAGCGTTGCCAAGTGGCGCGACTATCTTAGAACTATTTTTAGCTCTAATGTACTGTTGATAGGTTTGAATTTAAAAATATAAACACTGATATAAGCACAACCACCGTCTGATTCAGTACATAGAGTAATACTCTATGATTCAGCATAAGTTTTTCCATGAGATATTTAGATGTGTTGTGAGAAAGAGTGAAGAGTACGATTTTAGCTCCCTTTTTATAATTTATTGAAAAGAAAATGTTGTGTGAGGCACAAAAAACAATATTAATAAACTTTAAACTTCAAATAGGCGAAAATGTTTAATGATAATTAAAATCAGACAAATCCAAGAAAGGATCTTGGAAACACGTTGTCTACTAGTATTTGCATTACCAAATCGTCATCATCCATTTTAAAAACAATAAATAAACTCCACAAACTAAACGATTAAACAAAGTACAAAACCTAACCAATTAAACTACAAAAAATAAACAAATAAACTCCAAAAACTAAAAATGAATTCAATATTTAGTCATTATTTTATGGACTGAAAAGTAAATAGGCACATGTCGTGTGATTACATTAAAATCTTCCTTTATCTATCTAATTGTATGACCAAAGACAATGTGCGCAAGTCCATTCTCTCAGAATGTAACAATTCTCTTGGTTTTACCCAGTAGAGTACTCGTATAGGAGAGTGTATGAGCATTCTACTATCTTTCCTGAATAGGAATTTTATAATTTTAGGAGAGTGATATGCGCAGTAAAGCTAAATTGTGAGAGAGAGGTCCTACACGACCACTCACACAAGTTAGTGAATAGACCCCTGGGGTTTTTCTGTTTTTGTCTGTGTGAGTACAAACTTTTAATAAATCTGAATGGATGTTTGATTGAATACTTGTGAAATTATGAATAAAATCATTCTTTACATAGATAATATTTTAGTAATAAATTCCCACGGAAATCTCAAAATACAATATTAAATCGAGTAGGTAACAGAGTCCGAAAGAGTCTTGAATATATTAATAGAAAGAGTAAATATTTTTTGTATGTTCCTTGTGGAAATTATACCACACTGTTTTTTATTTCAACTTGCATCAAGTATGATGTGAAATAATGAATAATGGAATATTAATTAATATATAGAATGGTGTTTTATTCATACTATACACATAAATATATACCCTGTTAAATAAATATGAGACTATTATACAAGACCTTTTCTTGAGGCAAATAAAAAAGAAAAAATGTCACATATTGATTTTTCCAGTTTCCTTTGAATAAAGAAAAAGTCTACATGTTGGCAACATCACAAAATTTTGTTTTGCAATGTCATGTGTGATTTACTCAATATTCCCTTTTTTTGGCGAATTCACATTTACTTTAGCCTAAAAATGCTATTTTATTAACTGATTCCACAACTAATCCTAATGCTACTTTTCGATGACAAAAAAAAGAATTGAAAAACCCACAATGAAACGCAACATTGTACTAAATACGGATTAATCAATTTTCCAATACCAATTCAATTCCAACAAGATTTCCTAAGTGCATTACAGCAAACCTCTTATTCTCTAACAATGAACAACCTTTTATTGTATAAAATCACTTAATCACTTCTTTCCGCAACGACCTCTTGTCCTGATTTAATACACATTTCGAAGTAATATGAATGCGACTCGTAAAAGGAGCCACTGTAGTAAAGGAGCTCTAGCTTTCCTCAAACACTAAATCACCATTTATTATTTCCTTATCGATTTCTAATTATTTTTGCTCTTACATCTAAAAGCTTTCTAGTAGAATTGGATATAAATTTCTCAAAGGACCGGCATATTCAAGGAAGTGTTGCAGTGTTGACGTCTTCCTTGTTTTATTATTTCTTGAAGTATGAAACAACGTTAGGTATATATGTGCGTGTAGGATGGAATGAGAAGAAGATTTTTCCAGTGCGGTGATGCTTTAAATTATTCACTTGTTGACACGTATATAGCAAAATTTGAGCCAGGATTTTATTTTTAGCGAATAGGGTACTATAGGGTATTGTGAATGCTTCCGCCTTGTACTTAAGAAAATGAAATTTTGTATCAAAAAAATTATTGAATTGATAACCAAGAAAAAATCTTATTAGACAAGGATATTTTTTCCATTCACCAAGAAAGAGGAAAACACAAATTAATTATTACTACTTTTATTATTATTATTACCAAAGTGACATTACTATTAATGTTTATTATATGTGGAATTGTAATTTTTGGTGCTGATTGGAAAAAAATATATATTTTAATATGCAAAAAAATGTTCATCCATCAATAACAAAAAGATTGTGGATATTACAGTGATATAACCATTTTGTTACTATAAATCGTATATTATACACTAAGGTGGTGGAGACTATTATTATTGACCGAGCACCAATATTATTTCACCAGGAACTTTGCCCCCAAAGGAATAAGATGCGAGGCTTATAAATGTCTTCACTACCATGCTGTATATACAATTTTTTCCATTACTAGCCAAATTTGAGACAAAAATTAAAAATAGTTCACAAACGCACCACGATAAGCGTTTACTCCGTCGTCTGACTGACAAGTACACTGTCATTTTTCGATATATCATGAACGTACTCGTTAAGTCATCGGTCATTCGGTCATTCTAACCGCACGACTATTTTGACAGATATAGTTTTCGAACCTCCTGCGTCCCAACGGTAACAGGTAACACATGTTTTTGTTTGTTACAATATTATTTGATTTGTTGCTGCGCGCAAAAGGCGTTTCAAAATTAAAAAAATGTTTCCCAGTAAATTTGCAGAAATTTGAGTGAATTATGACCCATTTTGAGGGATCTGCATAAGGGTTGTTTGCCAAAATTTCATTTAGTAAAATCTGATTGTCTTCCTCATCGGAGAACCGAATCCTACTTCTTTTCAGATTGTTCAAGACAAATTGATAGCATAATAATTATTAATAATATGTGCTATCGCAATTCGCAAAGTTGATTGTTGAAATTTTGGTGAAAAAAAAAAACAGATATAACCAGAGACAACATACAGAATACAGACATCACTCATTGAATTGAGGTTAGATTTTTGGTCTTTCCGTGGCCTTTTCGTTAATGCAACAATGCAACCGCTTTGTCTACCGGTGGTGTCCGGGAGCGGTATACGCTAAGGGACATACCGTATGTAAAAGTTGTCAAATAGCGTTAATCGTAGTGTTTTTTAAGCGGCTTCCAATAATTTTATCTTGATAGGTAATTTCAAGTAGCAAATATGTTGAAGACAATCTCCTGGGTATACAAAATTATGTTAAACAAGTTTCTGTTAGGGCGACGACCCAGCACTGTAATGGAACGCGTTAGATGCGATAATTACAGTCAAGCAAGGTCGGGCATGGTTAGTACTTGGATGGGTGACCAAGCCAGGGAAAACCATTGTATGGGGCACGTACAGCCTACAGCGGACTAGCATATCACAACTCGCAGGCATTATACCAATGACACGAGGTATAATGTAGATATGCCGTCTTTCTTATGCTCCCGGCGTCGGTGATTAGCCTCAGTCGCAGAAATAGGCCGACCTTAAATAACAAAATAAACTTATATCCCTGAATTCTCAAAATATTTGAATGTGTCCATTATTGGTTAGGTTAATAATAGAAAATATTATTAACCACTAATAAAGAAATTCAACTTCTCAGTTGGATGGAAGAAGCAATAACTGTCAACTTCACAGCTAGTAGTGGGAAAAATAATGTTTGTCATGTCAGAAAACAATATACCTCTCAGTATTTGGTATTTCCAAACTCAAAACATCAATCGAAAGAACAATCACCCTTATTATCTGATTGGATATTTTTGTAATGTATTAATTATATGTAAATTTCACTGAGTCTGGCGTTGAGTCACTCACCTATAAGCTGCTTAAAAAACAAGTTAAATAATACTCCATATTACATCAACCTGAACACGGAATATTCCCTTCGATATCCTGAAATAAGTCTCGAGATTACGGAAAATCGTCTACCGACACGTGGAAAAAAGATAACACCGAGAAAAGCAATACCGCTGCAATAAGCGGAGTTGTTTCCGTAAACAGTTAACAAGGAAAGCTTTTCTTTTATTTTCTAAAAAGAAGATTTCTCATTTGAAGGCTTCCTATTTACCGGTACAAGAAAACTCCATTCCCTTGTACATTTAACGCAACTTTTTTTCACAACCTCATCTGTAATGGCACCTCGTTAAAGACACATATTTGGTAACAAGGTCGGTTTAATTGGAAGGGTGGAGTTTGTAAAAATAAATATGTGCATGGAAATCAAGAATAGATGTTTTGAACGTTCAAAACATCGATTTTGCTTTAAAAAAATCTCTCATTCTGCAGAGTTTGTTATAAAAATATGGAGCATTTTAATAACATTCTTACACTGAATTTTTC
>CAJUYG010001857.1:34061-49678 GCA_910591675.1 Galerucella calmariensis | reverse complement strand
AACGCTATAGGAGATAAAGTTGAAGGAAAACCTATAGAATTGAGAGCTAGCGTTTTGATGAACTACTGTGAGTGTGTGAAGAAAAATGGGCTTCAAGATAATTGTCCAAGATACAAATGTCAAAAGCCAATTTATAACTTCGTCTGACGTTCCAAACACAGTTTTAAGTATGGTCGAGTTTGAATTTAATTTATTATTAGTACATTTGATATTTAACTAAATCGAATACATAATATGTGTGCACAAAAGAGCGACACACCCAACAAATTCAACGAAAAAGTAAAATGCAGTCTAGTCTCATTAGACCCGTTGCGTAAAAAAATGATGTGATTGAGTACCGGCCTTGCTACCATTTAACACTAGGTATATGGGTACTTTCGAGTTCCAATTACTGTTACATGCGTTTTTTCTCCTGAAAATCTGACATGGCAAATGTAGATATTTTTTTTCTAAATGAATACAAGTTTTGCCAACGCTAGTACTTTACGGGGTAACTTATAGTATAAAAGATCCGTTCAGGATGGGTGAATAGTGCAGTAGCTGTTTGTTCTCAGTTGCAATACAATTTAAGTGTTACATAATGTTGACTAAGGTAGGGCATTTTTAAATTCGTTGCGTATTGGATTAGACATTTTTGGAATATTCAAAATGTATTTAAAAAAAATGTTCAAACATTTTTCTGTCTTTATATTAATTATTACATCTACCAGCAGGGGGTCCTTCAGGTTGCTTTTTTTCATGAATTATTCTCCAATTAAAATATTGTTGGAAATGTTCAAAAACAAATTTCAATTATTATTATAGACAAAATTCCAGAATCTGAACCAAGTGGTTTCAGACACTTTTAAATACCTACAAATAATTTCACACCTTAGATTCCGAAAATAAGTCCAAGGTAGAAAAGTTTATTTTTCCGAAAATCTTTAATCTTCACTTTCGGGTACCCCTGTAATTACATTATAGATACGTCGTCGCTGATGATTTTTTTCATATTCTTCCATTATCCTCAATTATGGGTTCCATATTTCAGCTTAAATTACTATTCTTATGGACTCTTATGGACAATTTTTTTTAATATGCGTGTGTACTTGCAATTATAACCTAACTTTGCTTCTTAAATTTTCAAATATTCAAAATCGAAATTGTCTTTTTGATGACCTTATATAAGTACCCATCGATTCTAAAAATGTATATTAAAATATTTAATGAGATTTTTTTTTCGGAAAATGTTATTTCATTATTATGGACTCTACGATTTTTTGATTATACGGGTGTTTCTCTACTAAATGGAAAATCATTGTCCTAAGCAAATTTTATATAATAAATTTTCATAATTCTCAGTTTTTTGTATGAATAATGACAAAGTATTAGGTATTCTTGACAAGTCACCGCTTATTTAGTAATTTAATGAGGTAATATTTATTTCAATCAACCTTAAACACCTTAAAACACAGTCCCCTGGTATGTCCCTTTTCCCAAATTACAAGTCTTATGACCAATATTATTTTTTTTGCTGTTGATACTAAATAAAATGTATTAAAATACTTTAAAAAAACAGTCAGCATCTTTATAAATCATAATTATATATTTATTATGAAAATTTAATCAAAAAATATCGATGTGAATGCTGTCCTCAATTTTTTTAAACAGTCCCCTGATAAAATTTGAAAACCGCGCTTAAGTCCAATTTTGTATTGGCGCGAAACGTTAACATCATGAAACGAAACGCAACCTTTGTGAAGTTCGTTCAGGTGTATACATGGGCGGGCAGTTGCCATTTCGTTAGTGCCACCACAAAGTCTACTATGAACCATGTGTCTCGGCCGTTAGATAAAACAGTCCACTGGTTAGTAATTTTTTTCTTATTTTAAGAATTTTAATTATAAATATTAGCTTGAAACAATTGAATATTAAGTAAGTAGCCACATTTGTTTCGTGAATGTGATAGATTTCGAGGATTTTGTTTTATTCAATTTACATGTAAAAATGACAGTCCCCTGGCCGACAGTCCTCTGTCATTTTGACAATTTTAATACTCATTTTGAGAATATTGCAGGGCCTAATACAAACAGACAACATCATCTGTATCTGTAGAGTAGGGAGGGTGAGTGTGTAGGCTCACATCACTTAGGCCACATGTGACCCATTGTACATCCTCCCGAGGAGTTGTCCTCCTAAGTCATTGTCCATCCTGTCCTTTTCAGGAAGGTGGACAGGTCACTGGGAGACATCTCCTTTATATCGGCAGGTGTAGGCCAAGACTCACCGAACACACACTCTCTTATTGACGATAACTCTGGACACTCGCATAAGACATGCCTGACAGTTTCATCTTCCTGTTCACACATCCTGCATAGAGGTGTGTCCACTAGCCCCATAGTATGGAGGTGTTTACTTAGTTGACAGTGACCAGTCAGAAATCCTACTGTTTACAGACAACAGCAATACAACAATGGTTATTGTTTTAGTCAGAAAAACGGAATATCGTTATGCTGCTGTTATTAATAAAGTAGATGATAATGATGGCGAACTAACAGTCAATTTTATAAAAATTTGTGATGATAAAGGTCACGCGTTCAAAATGGATGAAGATGATATTTCTAATGTCAATTTTGACCAAATACTGGAGAAGTTACCACGTAGCCACAGCGTTTACAACAGTCCCCTGTCACGATTTTGGATAAAATCGTCTATAACTCAAAAGCCAGGACAAAAATAAGTAGGCTTTTCAAAGATATATATTTAATTTGATATTGTCCTCCATTCTATTGACAAACATTCTCAATATTTAATAAAATTTGCTTCGGACAGTCTTGTATGGGCAAGTTTCCAAATAGTAGAGAAACACCCATACGCTTATAGCAACAATAGATAAAAGGTTTTTCCTTTTTCTTCCCTCTCTGCTTTTATCTCACTAAAAATCCCTTTCCAGCATCCTTCTTTCCCAACTCAACAAACTTTACTGTTATCTTGTTCTGCTATTCACTTATTTTTGTAAAGCTCTTCTCAACAGCACTTCACTTATCACTCTAGTCTTGAGCTACTAGCGAATTTGTGGAATCAAATAATTTTCTTTTTTTAATATCAATTTTTATAAATAATATTATTATTTCCGTAAAATTGTACATTTATTATGTCTAGAATTTTTTGAAGTATCCCAAAAAATAAACTTGCATTTAAAATAAGAAAGCTGATGGTATTGGCCTATATGTATGTATTTTGGGGTGACATTAATTCAGACCTAAAAGATCTATTGTGCCTCCTCACTTCTACTTAGTTTCTGAGGAGAGTCTCAGTACCTGGTAGTTCCTTCAGTTCTATTTCCCGGAGGAATTTTAAGATGTCTGTAGGCTTCAACTTAGGTAAATGTTCCTCTCCTATCCAGTAATCTCCCAGGTGCTGTGCTCTATGATTCTGAAGTGATGAGCAGTTGGAAAGTATGTGGATGGCGGTTTCTTCTTCCATGCCACAAAATCTACATTCTTCTTCCTCCACTATTTTGAGCTTTTTCAGGGGCCCATTCAGGAGACAATGTCCCGTTGGGATCCCTGTTAAGACTCTTAGCGCAGTTTTACTTTGACTTGTGCATTCTCTTGATCTCAACAAGTTGTAGTCACCCAGAAGTGTCTTTGATTGTATAAGCCATACTAGATCTTCTCTTTTTCTCGGCTTCACCTATTTCTGCCAATATTACATTGGTGCTAATTCCACAAAAGGGTTCAGGCACCCAGAAAGGTATTTCAGTCCCCCTCTTTGCTAGTTCATCTGCTATTTCATTTCTTCCTATTCCAGTGTGTACTAGAATACATAGTTCTCGCCCAGTTCATTGAGTTTGTCTAGTCATTCCCACACCATTTTAGAACTGATTACACAAGACCTCAGTGCTTTAATGGCTGCTTGACTATCCGACATTATGATAATCCTTTGTCTTCTGTATCCTTTATCAATATTGAGCTGGGCGCACTTTCTTATGGCGTGGATTTCCGCTTGGGGTTTTTCCCAAGCTTTCAGAGTGTTTGGTTCCTGGCCCGAACACTCCTATCCCAGTTCCTTCTATTGCTTTTAAGCCGTCTGTGTACCATTGAATGGCATTCTTTCCAAGTCTGGTAATGGTATTTGGATCCCATTCCTTCTTGTTGCTTAATTCCGTAACGAATTAACATTGTACATTTATTATTATGTCTAGAATTTTGTGAAGAATCCAAAAAATAAACTTGCATTTAAAATAAGAAAGTTGGTATTGGCCGCTATCATATAAGACACCCTATATACTATAATTTATTTTTTCTGGAAACGCCCTCATTTATTCGATATCGTATTTATTCGATTTGGCTGTTCCACACTGTATAATGTAATCGTGTACCTAAACTTGAAGAATTATCAATAATACATAAGCTTTTTAAATGGTAATATCCCTGAAAGGATTTCTTCTCCATTACAAAATTATAATTAACAATTATTATTACATCAAAAGAATTTTATTATTTAATCAAGTCAAGGTGGATTTCTCTAATGCCATTATCACTAATAAAATGCAACCTTCTTACCCAGTTACTATTTTATAATAATAATTTCGTTCAATTAAATTAAACTTATTACATAAAAACATTAATGTCATTATCACTTGGTTGGATTTCTTCGGAATTTATGTCATAATTATGAATCACCATCCAAGAACTAGTTCAAATATATGCCATAAGTAGAAAACTTTTATAAAATTGTTACGTCACAAAAATACATTATATCATGTTATGTTAGTTTATCTACAACTGTCATATAACGGGTACGATTTGACACTATTTGCAATGTCATAATGACGTATATTACCTACCGCACTAGTGCGTTTTTGGATACATTACAGCACTAGTGCGATGATAAGAATCTAGAAAAATATTTAGCAGCATTGCATATTTAAAATAACACTTGAAGTTGCATTTTCAATTTCCGAAAGGAGATTGTCTTCGCTTGAACTCATTTTTATAGATTTTCATTCCACTTTGACAATTTGATGACAACTTGACATTTCCACAGCCTTGTTTGTCTTTGTTGCTATGGTCACAAAATGTGATACACAGTACCTTATGTTTGCAGTCAACATTAATAACAATACGTTGGATTGAATTTTTTTAAAAATTTTATAATATATGTACAGTTAATCATACTAATAAAAAGTTGTAGAAAAAATGTTGTACGTAACACGTGTGGTAGGAATTATTAAGGCACTTACCTCACATGCGTGCCTTAATAATGTTCATATCCCACTAATTACGTAAATAACTATTATGATACAGCGTGTAACTCAATGTCCTTCGTGGCATGATAATATAGCCAGGGTAGTAGTTGTTACTTCTTAGTGAACGGTCTTTGTTTTTTTATTCTCAAAGACTATGTAAGGTGCTGTAATAGTATTATACTATTACCTTCGACATCTAACGTGTTATAAATTTTTGGAATCAGCTTAGCAAGGGAAATGGAAAAAAGAGGGGTTCCAAAAAAAATTGAGATGGCGCCAACACACGGAGGTGGGTCATCCTGTATATTAAATTAAATTGAATTAAAATCAAAGATCGAACTGTTTTGGGAACTTCTAGTTTTATTGTTAATTTTAATAATCAATTTATGCGTTATTTTATAGACACTCTGTATAGTAATGTAAAAATGTTTCCTATTATCAATAATACACAAGACAAACAATATAAGCCAGTTGTTCACAGGGTCATGGGCGCCGTTAGGGTCAAATATAGGGGGGGGGGGCAAGTAAAGGTAGATTACAACTTTTATATTTTTATTCTCAAAAATACATATATACCTTGAATTAAAACTTAACAATAATGTTGAAAATATGTATATGTCCTTTTATAAAAAATACCTTTTTGCGCGATCGATCTTTTTTGTTTATTTATACCATCGGTTGTCAGGACGGTGGGTTGTGTTTACTGGTTTCCAGGTCGGTAAGTGATTCACTTACCGTTTACTTATCGACTTATTAGCCCTACATACATTTAAGTGGTCCTAAATAATATATTACTTCATTCATAACACAAAAGGCACAAAAAAATAAGAAGATCTATATTTTTTTAATGAACAGAACCGAACAGAACAATATGAAAAGTAATAAAAAGCATGAACAACATTTCACCAAAATGCAAATTATATTTTAAACTGATTGAGAAGTATAAATGTCACTTTTGACATTTCGTTCCTTTCGAAGAAATTTGAATTATTTTATTCGAAATTTATTTCAATAGGTACGATCGCGCAAAAAATAATATAAGCAACGTTAAGGGTAATACCGGTCTCCAGCAAAATTGGAGGCTTCGCTACGCTCAGTCTACGTTTACCTTACCGTTCTTGATACTTAATATACTATTGTATGTACATGTACCTTTCTACGGGGAGGAAAGTAATAGAAGGATACTATTTTGTTTTGGTCAATAACTAAAATCGGATATTCAATTTTCCAGGTCCTCTTTATATAATATATATGTTTTTCTCCATTTCAGATAATAGTATTAACAGCTCTAGTGGCATCGTCACAAGCAGGTCTTTTGGGAGCTCCAACAGCTTATTCAACAGTATCAACACATGGTTATGCTGCCCCATCTATTTCCTACGCTGCCCCTGCCCTAACTACACACGCATACGCCGCTCCTGCTATATCAACCTACGCAGCTCCTGCTATATCATCCTACGCTTCTCCTGCTATTTCTTCCTATGCCTCTTCTGCCTTATCAGCTTATGCTGCTCCTGCTATTTCTTCCTATGCTTCGCCTGCTATATCAACCTACGCTGCTCCAGCTATCTCTGCCTACGCTGCTCCTGCTATATCGAGCTACGCAGCTCCAGCAATAACAACACACGCTATCGCTGCCCCTACCATTTACAAACAAGCTGCTACAGTCGTCAAAGCTGCCCCTTCTGTTGATTATGTGGTAAGTGTTTCAAAAATAAGTTATACGACACAAAATCCTTATCAAGGTTGATGTATAGATATCATTTTTATTTAAAAATGAGTATCTGTCAGTGTGCAGGTGGAATTTTAATAATCTTATCTTGAAGTTTGACATTTTTAGCACTGATTTAACAGCACCGAAAAGTAAGGTTAGGTTCTGTTGATGCTTTTAAATATATGTAGTTCATTTACGATAAGTTTGCAATTACAAAACATGACAGATGTTTTACATTGTTGCCTCGTTGTAATTTTTTTCCAGCTGTTGGCATAAAATTATGTTGATAAGTTGTTAATCGTATAAGATTATATACATTCAACTCGAAAATAAGAGCAGAAATTATAAAATTTTGATAAGTAAATATATAAATTTTAAGATGTCCAAGTTTGAAACCATTAGTTTAACTGAGAAATATTATCTTCATTCACATGTTAAACAAAACTATTTACTGGTTCGGAACTAAGCATGCGCTCTAGACAATGTACAGTTAATTCCAGACTGGTTTGGAATCGGATTGTGACTCGCGAACATAGCTTTATATCTTACTCAGTAAATAACAAACTATAAAATGCGAATGAAAACGACAAACCATTACAAGAAATTCTGATAAAATTGTCTGATTTTGACAACATAAGTCTGGCAACCCCGGACAAAGCAGCCAACTTTTGGACCGTAACTTTCCCCTTTACATGATACATTATTCCATTTACACTTTGGATATTTAGGTTTTGTTCAGTGGTTGCAAATGTTACTAAAAATGTCAAAACTGTAAACTTATCGTAAATGAACGAATATTTTTGATGTAGAAATAACTCGAGCTTGTGTTTTGCACACTTTTTAAATAAAATATTCTACTTCATTCCAAATGAATCAGAATATTTATTGTTTAATATTCAAATTACAAAAATTGATACGTTATTCTTGACCTAGGACAAGATGGAAGTGAACGAAGGTGATGTCGGCATCACCTTGATCTTAAGTTCTTCGCTCTCGTCAGAGAGAATCTTTTTATTTTTCTGTTTTGTTGCGTCTTTTACTTTCGAGAAATTCAACTTTGAAAGAGAAGCAGTAACAGATACTACAATTAAAGCCAACCACACACTGTTATAATCAATAAATGGAAGAAATCTAATAGAAATATACTTTGATTTGTGGAATTTCTCTCAGAAAAATCGCACAAGGAAAGGGGCTAGAGTTTTTTTCTTCTTCTAGTAAATTACAATTTGCAAGGGAGGGAGCTGCATGTGTTTCTATAGGACCAGAACCTACAATTGGCATCACAATAAGTTTTGCCAAACAAACACTTAATACCTGGGCTACGTTCATAAACTTACTCCAGTGAGTAGAGAAGAGTATGATCACGTGATTAGAAAAGTATGTTTGTTGGTTACTCGGAGTAACCGTTCAGAGGCTATACCAGCCGCATTTAGGCAGAACGTACCACATATTAACCATTGCTCTAAAATCTGTCGTGCTGATTGGTGGGCGACTAAACGCGGTACGTTTTGTCTAGATAGGGTCGAAAACAGGTACGGATTGCCTTCACAGCACCTAAGCCAATATTGAAATAATTATGTAAATATCAGAAATATAAAACTAAAAAAAAACAAGAAAACCTAGGCCCAAACCCGGTTGATCAAAGTGTAACTATGTATAAAAATATCAGAAAATAAGAAATGAAAAACTAAAAAAAAACAAGAAAACCCAGGCCCAAACCGGCGCGCATTCATGTGGAATACAAATCATTAGATACCTTTTCGAGAAGGGGAAGGGAATAAATATGTATAGAAATATCAGTGAATAAGGAATAAAAAACTTAAAAAAAAACAAAAAAACCAAGCACCTAACCCGGTTTCGAACCTACGACCTCTGAGTTACAAGCCCAATACCCTACCAACTGCGCTAATCAGCTCACACATTAACAGGCATGAAATGCGTAAATAGATTCTAATACGGGGGCAATCCGTACCTGCTTTCGACCCTATCTAGACAAAACGTACCGCGTTTAGTCGCGGACCAATCAGCACGGCAGATTTTAGAGCAATGGTTAATACGTTTTGCCTAAATGCATACCGGCCGGAGGTAAATCAAATGTCATTGTGTTGTGTATATGAATTTGGGGTTATATTTTTCATTTCGAAAATAGAAATTAATTAACTATGGACATTGATTAAACCATGGATGAGTTGAATAATAGTAATATTAATATCATAACACAATGTTAGGAACTCATGTTGAATAATGATTAATGATTAATAAATTTCAAAGTATTATATTACAGCATAGGTAGGCATTAGGTAGGTACCTACCCTTATTTTTAAGAATAATGGTATCCTTTCCAATTGATAGCACAGAGTAGTCCATTATTGATATGCAATGCAATCAACTGTAACCATATATCTATTAATAGATATATGACTGTATCAAAATCGAATAATATCAATTTATCGATAAAAATAACCAGCAGTAATCTAAACAGTGCTACTAACTGTCAGAGTATATAATACTCCATTAAGATGAACAGAGCTACTAACTGTATAAGTCAAACTATCATAACTGTCAGAGTATATAATACTCCATTAAAAAGCGGAGTATGCAGAGTTTACACCGAGTAGGTTTCTGAACGTTTATAAAAGCATACTCTATACTGGTAGAGTAAATTTATGAACGCTTCGGAGTAAACTATCCTTACTCCGAGTAAGTTTATAAACGTAGCCCTGGACAGCAAGAAGAGCTTTAGACTTTTGGCATAATGTACCAGGATTGGTTCATTCAAAGGCTTTTATACATCATTCGAAGAATGTCTCCAAACAAATGTTAGACTGCAGCCTAACCTACGTTGTCTAACAGGCCTTTTAACAGGCCATGGTCATCTGAATCATCATGTGCTGAAACTTGAACTATCGGGAGATCCGACTTGCCGTCTCTTTGTCTGGAAGGTGATGAAACAGCAGAGCATATTATTTGTGCCTGCCCCGCCGCTTCTCGAATCAGGTATCTGATGTTTGGCAGGGTCTCTCTCCCGCCCTCGGACCTGAAATATCATTCACCAAATGAACGAATCGGCTTTGTTAAGAAACTGACTTTGTTTGATGAAATCTGAATAGGTGTGAGCCACAATAGACTCTTGCCAGTCGCAGTGGAGGGCCTTCTAGACCCACTCACCACAAACCTAACCCTAACCTAAATTACATTTGCCACCTATTACATGGGACAGCCAGCATAGGGTTAGTACTTTATAATATAGAAACGTCTTCGATGTTTACGTTTGTGAAATTTGACACTTTTCCTCACAAAATTAGTCAGTAGTGAAGACCATTTGAAGACAATGACATTTAGTCATTATACGACAGCAAATAATGGAGCATTTAGCTTTTAATAACAAAAAGAAAGATAATTCAATTTTAGTATTTAAAAAAAAGATCCCGAATTAGAAAAGAGTGTAGATACATTCCACAGTAGTCAAACTGCGGAAAAATAGTCCATGGGCTCCCTATCTCTAATTTTATATATTAGTTCTAGATCTCTAACTATTTTAATCGTTATCCATTTAAGGTATAAATCCATCTGGGTATAAATTACTTAGTATTTGTTCTACATTGAAGACATTTTCTTCTAGTTCGAGATATCGCTCGATTCTATGACATTCATTTCGATTTTTTTCAAATTAAATCACATCAGAGCAATCAATTATAATATCCACAATGTTCTATACATATTTTGACTTCACAATTTGTTTTCCTCAATCGTTTTTCTCTTCCAGTATCATTAACAACAAGAATATCAAAAACTTGTTCATTATTTTCAGTTGTTTTTTTATATTAAACCACAATTACAAACTAGATGACTTAAACAGACGAAAAAACTCAATAACGACCTCAATAATGTTCATTGTATATATTTTTTGCTTCCATAGGCCTACCCCAAATACCAATTCAACTATGGAGTTCAAGATGGACATACGGGAGATCAAAAATCCCAATCCGAAGTACGTGATGGTGATGTTGTCAAGGGACAATATTCCTTGGTCGAACCAGACGGTACAGTACGTACAGTACAATACACAGCTGATGATCACAACGGTTTCAATGCTGTAGTTACCAGATCCGGACACGCCGCTCATCCAGCTACTCCAATTGTAGCACAAAAAGTTGTCGCTCCTTCTATCGCTATTGCTTCACCTCACGGACTAGCTGGATACTATGGTGAGTTGAATTTATTTTAGACAACGTTATTTAGTTGTATTCTACCTTTTTTCGCTTACCTCCAATCATATTAACACCATCTGTCACTCAGGTATTTTGACGGTTCACGTGAATAATTGATTCAACGTCAGTGTTTGTCAAAGTTTTCTGTTATTATTATATTTCTCTATTTTTTTGGTTTATTTGATAAACGAAAAACAGCTGTGTGTTACACGTACAAAAAACGCTTTAGCAGCTGCCTTCGCTAATAGTCTCGGGCTGCTAAAGCTTATTTTCTGCCCTTGTGACACAATATACTATAAAGCTGCATACTTATTTAGCTTTTTATTATATTAACACCTCTCAATTTCAATGCATTTAGTTTTTATATCATTTCATCGATGTTATCAGTTGTTTCTTCAACAATCATCCATCAGGCATTCCAAACCGTATGGTTTTTGGATTAGGCAATCGAATTCTTGAGATAGATTACTTCTCTATACTTTGTTTTTAAGAAGCTAGGAGGAGCATTTTAAGAAACCTCACTTACACCACTAAAAGTTACTAGATTAAGAGGGTGTTCCCAAAGGGTCGTGTTCAGACTTTTCAAACTAATTGACAATTATGTGACATATATGTATTATATTGCTCGCAAGTGTCGTGTCCAATGGGGAATCAATGCAAGTCTAGAATTTGAATCATCATTGGCCACAGGCCATGGCGGAAGTTGTGAACAAATGTCACATTGTTGTGAACAAAATGTAAGGTTATCATAAGTAATTCATGTCAAATTGGATGATATAAGTATGTTCAAAAAAGCTACTGTATGTTTAAATTATTCTCTATTCACATTTGAGCATAAGCTAGAAGTCAACAGAAGTTTTGATATCTGAAAATACCATAATAATGTACTGTAATGTAAGTAAAACTTGATGTAGAAATATTTACAATAATTAGAATTTACTTGGGAATTTGTATTATCAACAAAAAAAAAAACAAGCATAGATTTTGTTTATCAAACTGAAAAAATGATAAAAATAGCACTTCACTTGGTTGGAGTTGAAAATAAAAAAACAAACGTGAAAAAGATTTACCTGATTATAATATTTCCATATAAACACAAAACTGACAAATATCGTTGTCAGTTGAATCAAGAAAGATGTGTGAAACGGGCGGCAATTTAACCAATCACTATAGGCTGCAGAAATGCCAACTTAAATTCAAATCGCTCCTCTTAGTTTAAAAACAAGGTATAGGTATCCATTTTGTCGTAATTTCTTCTTTTTCCATTTTTATTTTCAATTAATTCTCTTCCACTTCCTTTAAACTTATTCTTTCAGTTGATCTATCCAATTTTTCCTTCGTTTTCGTGTTATAGCTATTCCTCTCTTTTTAACTTTATGTTTATGTATTAAAGACTAATATCATCTTTTTACTTTCAATTGTTGTGCCAAAGTATTCACGTTAATTCTATTAAATCACTTATCCAATTGGTGTGAAAATAATTTCATTCTTCCCGAATCACAATTCGGATTTCGAAAGAATAGGGGGTGTTTGGATAATATTTTTATTTTGACTTCCGTTTTGCAAATTACTCTTAGACTTCCTCGTAGGAAAGTATATGCTGTTTTTGTAGATTTTCGTAGAGCTTTTGACAGTATAGATCATGTACTTCTTTGGCTGAAACTACATAAGTTCGGAGTTAGTACTAAGTATATCAGAATATTTAAACACTTATATGACAATGCTACATTTTTAATTAGGCATCAAAATCTGTATAGTAAGAAATGTGCTATTTCTGAGGGAGTTCTTCAAGGTGAGTCGCTGAGTCCATTGCTTTTCTCTATTTTCATCTCTGATATTGAGGATTACTTTCGTTCAAGTAACTTATGCGGGATTAATATCGATGGCAGGAATGATGTCCTTAATGCTTCAATACGCAGATGATATAGTGATACTTGGTGACTCGCCAATAGATATGGAACGTAAACTGAGAGTACTCGAAACTTACTGTTCTGACAATAAACTCACAGTTAACACTGATAAAACAAATGTATAAATATTTGCAAGGGGAGGGCACAAACATAATTTAAATCGAAAGTTTTATTACAATGGTCTCAGATTAGAAATAGTTAATCAGTTTACGTATCTAGGTGTCGATTTCTCCTCAACATCCTTGTTCTGTACTATGGCCAAGAATACTAAAATAAAAGCTTGTCGTGCCATTGGAGCAGTGATGGATATTATGTGTCGATCCAAAATGAATACATGGGATTCCAGAATCAAACTGTATGATTAAATAATTTTATCTTCTCTCTCATTTGGAATTGGTGTGTGGGGATTACGCTATACTGATGTTATTGAGCGAGTTCAGGTTAATTTTTTCAAGAAATTGTTGAATTTGTCACAAAATACTCCAGATTACATTGTACGTCTTGAGACATACTCGTCTCACTTATCATTAATCATTTTCAAACATGCTTTAATGTGGTTGAATAAACTTAAAATAATGGATAATTCTAGAATATCTAAAATCAGTTATATGCGACTTTTACAATTAACCACTGAAAATGCTAAATATAATTGGGTCTTACAAGTTAAAGAATGGTTCACTTTTGCCGAATGTGAACATTTGTGGATAAAGTATTTGAATACATGTTCACATACATTAGATGGCGTTATTTTGGGAAATTTTGAAAGAAAACTCCTCGAAATTGATATATCTAGGAAGGTTTCCTCCAGTTATTCTTTAATATACTCTCAGTTGATGATTGATGAAACCAGAAAGAATTATTTGTGGATTCCTGCTTCTATGTATATAACGAGAATTATCGCACAAATCAGAACTTCCAACAAAAAGATACTGAAATTTTCTTTTAAAGGTAATTTCTATTCAATTGATTGTAGTGAAATATGTTCCGTTTGTAATATGCATACACCAGAATCGTTAGAGCACATTCTATTCAAATGCCCAATTTATAGTTCTCTTAGATCTTAGACAAAACAGATTTTTTTATGGTGTGGATGGTATTGATGGTCTAGTACACTATTTAAACGTCAATAATGACAATCTCCCCGAGCTCTCTGCTCTAGCCAATATTGTCATTGGTATATTAAAGTTAAGAGCTTTTGCATGCGGAGAATAGATAATCACAAAATATATTATATACTAACCTAATGTATGTACCGAACCCTTGTGAAAAGATGTATCTTATGCACAATAAAACTATCTATCTATCTACTTTCAATTACCCACTTTTTTTATTTTTCAGGACAAGGTTTGGGCTATGGCGGCTACATCAAGGGTTAGACGAGCATCTTCAGTAAAGTGACTCCTCCGTACTTTACCCAAAGGGTTACAGTGGAACTCAAGCACCATGACTGCCATATATTTTTCAGCTTGTTCCTTCTGTGTTGCACTATCTAATTTGTTGCCTTATATTAAAGCAAGGACTTGGTTAGTGTAAATTGTACAAAATAATATTTATATCGATCCTCGATAGTCAGATTTATTATATATCTAATTTATTTGTATTTATTTTGACTTTCTTGGACCAAATTGTGAATACGACCGCTATGTCAAATGACCAATGTTTTTTTTAATATATACTATGTTGTTCTTCCTCAGCGCTTATATTGTAAACTTATGAATGTGTTATGTATATAATATAGTGAAGTTTGTAATTTTATATTATAAATATATCATGTAAATCAAAATTATTATTAGTTTTTTATTCTGACCAAGATTTTTAAGGAGGGATCCTCCAAAACGACACCCTTCTAGACAATTTTCAGATAATCTAAGAAACCTTCTAAAACTGAGATTACTATGTTAAACAGTTGGACATAAGAAAATCAGAAACTAGAACCATCCTTAACAAACATTACGACAAGGTATACAGCGCTGCTTTGATATGAAATGTCTTTGAGGTTAGTTTTAGCGTACGGCTGCAATTATGTTTGGAAAGAGAAAAAAAGGGAATATCATTCTTAAATATGCAGAGTAAATGAAATTCATTCTCCTAGAATTTCATAACTTTCCCTTTATCCGTTTCAAAGATAATCCCTTGGTGTAAGACTTCTCAGTAACGATGTATGATATGCATAAGTGGTTAGTGAAAGTCACAGAGACGTATGGTCATCTAATTACTGTCCTGAATGTTATGATAATATCAAGAAATATCTAACATTACACATTCAAACAGTACCAAAATCGGAAGATAGCTTAACCATGCTTGTCTAATATACAGGGTGGAACAGCCAAATGGAATCAATTCGATAAGGAATAAATGAAGGCGTTTTGGGAACAAACACTTGGACACGTCGATTTGTATTTTTAAATGCGCATTTTTTTCACTTATAATTGCACAAGTGGTTTGTATTTTATCGGGTCAATTTGGGTTGTTTAATGAGAAACTGTTTCCTAATAATTTGACGAGAATAACTGTCAACTATTAAAAACACGACACCGAAGGTGGAGTGT
>CAJUYG010001857.1:4594-29061 GCA_910591675.1 Galerucella calmariensis | reverse complement strand
GAGAATAACTGTCAACTATTAAAAACACGACACCGAAGGTGGAGTGTATTTGTGTGTATTAGTGTATTTGTCAATAGTTAAAACACAAGAGCTTTTTTTTTATCGGATAAATTTCTCTTTGCAACGAAACAGTTTTGCCAATCACTAATTTTACGAGAAAAACTGACATCTAATGTCAGTTTTTCGAGCAAATTTAAGATTGGCAAAATTTTGAGTTAAAGAGAAATTTATCCGATAAAAGAAAAGCTCGAGTGTTTTTTGGCAAGATAAATTAACGACAGAATATATGGATGAACAACAAAAATAATTATCTTTATTAACTTGCGACTCATTGTCATTGTGTAAAAGTGACGTCCCCTTACTAGATATTGAGGAAGAGGAGTTTTTATCGATGTCAAAGTGACAATAACATTTCCAGGTATATGACATTTTAACATTGGAGTTAATTTATCGCTGTAAAAGTTAAAGCTAACTTTTGCCGCTATCAAAGTGACAATTGCACTGTGGCATATGCGATTTTTTATACATGAATTAAATTGTCAATGAAAAATATATAGGGTGTGTAATGTGACTGATCATACTGCCAGACAAGTTGCTAAGGCTATGAGTTTTATACGAAAATAAACAAGACTATTTTTGTATTTTTCATATCATTTCAATTTCATATCAGTTAAAAGGGGGTTGCATTCAAAATGAGAATTTTGGTAATGGCAACTGTCATTGTGAGTGAGTCATTACTATACTTACTTGTTTATGCGTTTTTATTTATTTAATTTAATCCAGATCCATAATAATTCACAATAATTAGGTGTTTCCATTAAATATTCTTGATGAAAACAAATTTTAATTTTTTTCATTCGAAAGTACCCTCTACCTATGACAATTAAAACTAAATGCCATTGTTTTATAGTAGATGTAATTAATTCATCTACACTCTTTTTATTGTCACTAAAATCGGTTGATTCAAACCAAAGTTACGCCCCCTAGCGGTTAACCGAGAAACTTGAAAGTAATTTCCAGCAATTTCTCTTGTCCACTTTTCCTAAGAAATTTTTTCTCCTAAAGTTATAACATGAATAGTTTCTGATATATAGCCGAGAGATCGGCTTATTGGACCACCCGGTACAAATTTAAAAATTTTTGTCGGTTATTGTCTCTTCAAAACACTTGACAATATTAATTATGTCAAATTCTAATAAGCCAGTGGTGTGGTACGAGGATTGAGTAAACTTTTATTGTACCATATATTTTAAACACCCTGTATTGATTGATTCTTAATCAAATTTTCTACATAAAAGGTACTCCTTGTTAAACTCGATAGAACACTCCGTTTTCAATATTTTCAACTTTTTATTGTAGTAAGACACTTTTTGTAATGTTTTTAAACAATAAATTAGTAGTAGTAAAACTTTTCTTAATACTTTGTCTTCCCTTAAATAATTATTAATTACAAACCCATAAGATACGTTTGTGTTTAAATTATTTCCTAAGTGATCTTCAAGTAGGTACTACAAATTTATTTAAGAAAAGACAACTTAAAAAAGTGTCTCACTTTAATAAAAAGTAAAAAATCTCGATAATGGAGTGTTCTATCGAGTTCAACAAAGAGTACCTCTTATGTAGGAAACTTAATAAAGAATTGCTCACAAAAGTCTTTAGGTCTAAATACAAGGTGTTTCAAAAATATGGTGCAATAAAATTTACGAAACCCTCGTACCACGCCACTGACTTATTAGAATTTGACATAATTAATACTGTTGATGTGTTTTGAAGAGACAATAACATACAAAAAATTTTAAATTTGTATCTCCAAATCTCACAAATTAATAAGGGTGTTCAAAAATGGCTAAAGGAAGACAAAGATACAAGATTTTCAATTTTCTAAAAATTGGAAAAAAAGTCAAAATAAAAAGGTTAGCAGTATTAATTAAACACCCAATGATTGCGGCAATAGAAATTGCAAAAGTTTATTATCACCAAATCATTTTGAGTATATTTTAATTAGGTACCAACCTTAACAATCGCAAACAAAAAATTTGTTCCCATTTTAAAATAAACTAGATCGGTTATATCACATTATAATATGCACAGTTAAGCAACTCCCGGCTACATATACGCCAGCGCATATAGTTAATTTTTTATTTATTTATTTAACACAACATTACTTACATCTAAAAGTAAAGTAATATCCACGTATTAAATGATATCATATAACGTTTGTTATGTAAGAAATTCACCTTAAAATCAGAAAATGCGCGTACCGCATGCTTTCATTGATCACTGAAGCGTTTGATATGCACTGGTTCCGGCATCAAACATGTCATTTGAGATGGTTCATTAAAAATTATACTTATTCATCTGATACTTTACGAGATTTTTATTCATTTATTTTTCAATAAATGAATAACAACTAGGTAATAAAAATAATAAAGAGATTAAATGCAAAAACCAGACGCTAGAAAGAGTAACAACATTTGAATATTTGGGAAGTATAGTAACAGAAGATGGAAAAATAGATGCAGAAATAACAAACAGAGCAAATAAATCAACAAAAATATACTACTCTCTGAATAAATCAATTCTTGGACATAAAGATGTAGACTTGGAAGTGAAATTGAAAATTCATAATATGATAACAGTTCTTCCTACAATATTATATGCAAGTGAAAATTGGACTGTGTGAAAAAAGTACGAAACTAGAATAAACGCCATAGAAATGAAACATCTAAGAAGAATTGCTGGAAAAACCGAATGGGATGGGATCAGAAATGAAGTCATTAGAGAGACAATTAAACAGGAACTGATAGCTGGTGAAATAAAAAAGAGACAGCTTAAGAAGAATGGAACCAAATAGGTTAACTAAGAAAATAATGGAGATTGGGAAACCGATCAGAAAACAAAGGGGTAGGCCTATAAGGAAATGGTTGGACCAAATACAAGATTTGGGTTTAGAAAGAGGAAAGACCATAGCAGAAATGAATAACATATTGCAAGAGACAGAAAGACATAGAAGGAATGGGTACAGGACATGGAATCCACATCCGTTATTAGGAGAAGAAGATTTTCTAATGCAATCAACCAAATTTGCCCGTTGCCACTCCTTCACTAAACGAAGGTTTGCAGTAAGCAATTTATTCCAGCAGAGTTATACAATGCACCAGGACTTCGTATGAAAAGCTCGGGAGATAATAGAGAGACTAAAAATAATGTTTTTCTTACAACTGATTTTACATGAATGTAAAAAAATACAGGGTGTCCCACTATAAAGTAACACAGTAACTTCATATATTTCCTTCAAATTTTTATTGACATAGTTGCCAAATGTATATTTTTTCCCGAAAGCGCCGAAAAAAAATGACTATTTTTGAAACGAAATTATCGGCTTATTTTAAATACAACACCCTATATTTCTCAATACCATCTGAAAGTCCCTTTCTCCCTCTTTCCAAAAATGCATACATTATCGGCATATACTCCAGTTTTTAGGGAAAGTTTAATTTTTTATGAAACCATGTCAATAACTTCCAAACGTAAATAATTATTATCACATTTTAAGGGGAATCTATCGGCAGCGATTTGACAAAATATCGAAATATTTTTGGCAAAGAATTTTGAGGTAATGGATGTATTGAAAATTAAGAAAATATAAAATATATCATGTAGATTAATGTTGAACTTAGGAGTTCTCATCGAATAAAAACTTTGAAATGCTAACCAAATTTTGTTGGAAAAAATACGAATCATGAGGTAACTACACATATTAAGCAAAGTTTGAGCCCTTGTGAAGAATTAAATATGGATTAAATGGAAAAACTAATTGATAAGAAGTCTAATTTGAAGCTTTATGAATACTATATAAAAATCTCAGAATCATCAAATTACTTATGACCGTACAATTCCTTATTGAAATTCGGTTGCTACCACTAAAATATCGGATAAAAATCCATCTCTCGCTTTTCTATCCCTCTATGACCGACATTGTCTCTCTGCTTCGGTAGTCGCGTGCCGTTCCATTGTTGATACAACGCTCGCCGGTCTCCCAGTTTAGTACTGACGAAGCTTATAGAGTAGTACGTGAACCAAAATCCGCTTGGACCGCTTGGCTACCCACATGTTGCGGAGCTTTCATATTTCTAATAAAATTTTCGTTATGTGAACTTAAACGTGAGGACGTAGGGAAACAAAAAAATATACAAAGCATAATTGTACATGGTCGAATTTGGTAGATGCCCCTCAACAGCTTGGAAACGTTATAACTCGAAAATGAGACAAGGGATTAATGCGTTCAGTAATTTTTGGATGAGATTAGGATTGGTTATGTAGAGAAGCAAATGGATGTCACATACAACAACTTATTTATTAAATATAATTTTTTTTGTTTTGATGTGTTTTATGAAGTTATGTTTTTAAAAATGTTGGCTTAAAATGTTTTCTTTCTTTCTAGTTTTCCCGATTCTGTAAATTGTTGCACCCAAGTTAATATCGATTTTCGTGTATAGGCGTATTTCTGTCAAAAATGGCTCTGAATATTATCCTGGTCACTAGTGGGACACCCTGTATTGTATGCAGCTCGTGCAAAGAGTGTTTATTGCACTCAACGTGTTGTCCAACTCGCGTGCAATAATCACTTATTTTTTGATCTTGTTGCATAAATAACTAATTTCTTCTTTCATGCAAAAAACAAAACTTTATTGAACTAAATACCTATTAAGTGAAAAAATTGGGTCTGTATGGCATTCATCTGTCATCATGACAAACATAAACATTCAAATCTACGCACGTAGAAAAAATATTGTTTGCAACAAGTGAATAAAGCACCACTTTATCTACCTGTTGCGTAAATAACAATTAATTTTTCCATCATCTCCCAGGTTTTTGAAAAGAAGTCTTGGAACACCCTGTAGAAATTTATTCACAACAAATAATCAATTTTAATGATCCATTAAATCCGATTTCAATAAATTTCCCATTGATATCGATCGTTACACTTCCTTGATGTTACAAAATGCAGTTTTTAATTATTCGACTCACTTTTACTTGCAATGACCCTTGAAAAAAATACCATCATAAGTAAAAAGTTTTAATTTGTTTGTTACTCAATAACCTAAGAAATTCTTTCGTACAACCTGAAAATTAAGACCTTGACTCTTTCAATTTGCACATGTTACAGTTCTTAAGCTTTTAAAATGAGTAAATTAAAATAGCTATAATTTATTGATCGGAAAATAAATAATTATTCTTTTAATATTTGGTTAATTATTATATTCCTCTTATTTTTAATATCAGACCATCAGAAATTTATACAAGATCTTCAGAGTCAAATTTTTTAACGGCCAGTGTATATTTTTTAATATCTGTATTACATTTACAAATATTTCTATTTTTACCCATCTAGACAACAAAAATCACTTACCTCTAGCTGAATTTCGGATGAATCTGGAAAAAAAGGAAATATAATTTAAAATGAATTACTTTTTATCCCTCAGATTATTTATACAGCAGATTAATCTTCAGTGGGCACCGTGAGGTCCTATAGACACCAGCAGTCCTATAATTGTAGCTAACTGTTAAATTAGAACAGCTATTTCCGCGTGGCTCTATGTAAATTCAAGTTAGGGTATGTCACACCTCTAGCCTACAGTACACAATACAGTGAGCAGCGATTTGAAGTGCGTGTGGGGTCATCAAGACCCTAAGGTGCCTTTCATGTAACATAATTTAATTAGTAAAATTAGTAAAATTAAATTTCTAAAATTATTTTTGGTTTTTCTTATAATATGGGTATTTAGTTTTATAAGTAAATAGAAAAAAAATTCTCCTCTTTTTTATTACTGGGGCATAAAAAAAGACTTGCATTTATTTTATTGGTAAAATTATACCTCAAGCTCAAAAATGTTTCTTAATTTTAAAGTTTACGTAAATAAAATATTATTTTTATATATAACACCTTTCTGTTTTCATATTCATCCTCGTTTAACATGTTTTTTCTTACAAAAATTACGTAGGTCAATAAAAAATATGATATAAAAATTGGGGTCGCAGAGACCCCATGATGCCTTGCAATGCATTAAAAATTAAGGTGCCCACTGAAGGTTAAGTTGAAGTGAAATCTCTATTTTGAAAAATTCTTTACTTGTAACACCATCTAGCGAAGACTTTCAATAAATTCAGATTAAATATTGTTGAAAAATTTAAGTATCTATTTACATACTCCCTATATCATAATTCAAATATGGTCGAAATAAATACATTGGGCTCCTGATAGGTTATCTGTGGTCCGCATGGGAAATCTTCACATCATAAAATTGTATTGTTCCACTTTTGGTATAATACGAGGAAGAAGAAAAAATGTAGAGTATATGATAGTTTTTGAGATAACAATCAAAACAGTTGGATCTATTTGACGCCGCGTAGTAATTATGTTGCTTGACAGAAACTTACTTGACAAACAACGTGTTAAAACCCAAATTATTGCAAACTAAGATATACTGCACAATCGTATCGTTTTAACCTTAAAAACAGATCAATGTATAATAAATTCTTATCATATCCCTTTACAAAATATTCTGAATAAAATTAAACAAAATTCAAATAGTAACAAATTACAGTATCCGCCAAAATAAACAGTACCGAAAATAAAAATTAATTTTTAATTTCTGTAATGTAAGTGTTCAAAATGTTCACCATTTCGACGCAAACAAGCTTCATATCGATTTTGTAAGTCAATAAACATATTTATAAAAAGTGGTTGATGTAACTGCCGAAAAATATTTTGTATTCTTTCCCGTAGTTCGGCAATATTCGCCGGCGGATTTTACGAGTGAAATATTTTGTCCTTCATTATGCCCCAAATGTATGCGTCAGGTGGCGTCAGATCAGGTGAATGAGAAGGATATTAAATTTTTGTTGATATTTTATTGACACCTGTTCTAAGCTTGGACCATCATTACGACCTTTTCCGTATGAACGAAAATAATGCTCTACCAAAAAAACTTTTTCTTCCGTTGTTAGAACCATTTTTAAATCAAATTTAACTGCAGCGTACTATTAATATATCAACTAATGACAATTAAGTCAAATAAGACAAATCCATATTACATAAACAACTCCACAGCACTCTCTGTTTCGGTACTGTTTATTTTGGCGGATACCGTATATTACACTGGATTGGCAACCCTGCTTTTGTAAGAGTATGATTGCAGTGAGGATGATGCAAAATTAATATTATAATAATACCCAACTGACTAAATTTGATTTAAAATATGCATACAACAAGCTGTATTACAAATATTTCGGATTATATTAATTGTTATAATGGTATAACTAATGAAAATTAAATCAGTAAAAAGTATACCTACTACCTACTAAGTATAACTTGGCATTACAAGAAAATACACTGTGGGCCGGAATAAAGGAGTACATTTTTAAATTGAAAATATTTTTTTTGTATTTTGGGCGATTTATTTTCTTTTTGCAGGGCTAATAACCTAACATGTCCTCAACATGACTGTAAATTTGAAAGCAAAAATAATATACAGGGTCGGACTTATAAAACAAATTATATAACAGTGCATTTGAGCTAATTTGTACTAATATGCTTTTTCGGTAGATAAACTATCCAGAACACTTCAGTAAAAAGGAAATTTTCCGAAATTACCGGACTCGCGAATTACCATTTTTTTTATCAAGGGGAATCTATCGGCAGCGATTTGACAAAATATCGAAGTATTTTTGGCAAAGAATTTTGAGGTAATGGATGTATTGAAAATTAAGAAAAAAATATATCATGTAGATTAATGTTGAACTTAGAGTTCTCATCGAATAAAAACTTTGAAATGCTAACCAATTTTTGTTGAAAAAAATACGAATCATGAGGTAATTACACATATTAAGCAAAGTTTGAGCCCTTGTAAATAATTAAATATGGATTAAATGGAAAAACTAATTGATAAGAAGTCTGATTTGAAGCTTTATGAATACTATATAAAAATCTCAGAATCCTCAAATTACTTATGACCGTACAATTCCTTATTGAAATTCGGTTGCTACCACTAAAATATCGGATAAAAATCCATCTCTCGCTTTTCTATCCTTCTATGACCGACATTGTCTCTCTGCTTCGGTAGTCGCGTGCTGTTCCATTGTTGATACAACGCTCGGCGGTCTCCCAGTTCAGTACTGACGAAGCTTATAGAGTAGTACGTGAACCAAAATCCGCTTGGACCGCTTGGCTACCTACATGTTGCGGAGCTTTCATATTTCATATTTCTAATAAAATTTTCGTTATGTGAACTTAAACGTGAGGACGTAGGGAAACAAAAAAATATACAAAGCATAATTGTGCAAGGTCGAATTTGGTAGATGCCCCTCAAATAACATTTTAACAAATAACACATTTATGAAAACAGTTTAGTAACTTTAAAACTTAGAAAAAAATAGTATGAATATCCCAGCCCAGAATTAAATCCGGTTGATTATTCAATTTGGGGAATTTTCGAACAAAATTTGTATGACGGACAACAATTTGAAACAATCGAGGTTGCTCAAAGAAAGAATTCAGTTTGTTTGGAACAATTTTGAACAGGGTGCAATAAATGGGGCTATCAATTTATGACTCAAGTTTTAAAGTTACTAAACTGTTTACATAAATGTGTTATTTGTTAAAATGTTATTTAATAAAAAAAATGATATTTCGTGAATCCGGTAATTTCGGAAAATTTCCTTTTTACTGAAGTGTTCTGGATAGTTTTCATTTGCAATTAGCTCAAATGCACTGTTATATAATGTTTTTTATAAGTCCGACCCTGTACATTATTTTTGCTTCCTAATTTACAGTCATGTTGAGGACATGCTAGGTTATTAGCCCTGCAAAAAGAAAATAAATCGCCCAAAAAACAAAAAAAATATTTTTAATTAAAAAATGTACTCCTTTATTTCGTCCACAGTGTAGAAACTTACCTACCTAACATTCCTATATTTTCCAGATTTAAAACCATGAAACCATACCATTCACGCACAATTATCAAAAAATATCACTGATTTCACTTAATTTTAAAAATGTTTTTCAAATTATTTTAAAAATTGTATATTGTTCATGTACCGAACAAAGGAACCAACCCAACTGTAAGTATGACTAAACGATGTCCAAGCATTCTATGTTTTTTGTATAAAATTTTTTGTTAGGTAGCTGATAAGCAGTTTGGTAGGCCAGGTACAGGCAAAATTATAATACCTAAATTAAAAGTGCGATATCTAATATTACACCATACAAAAATATTGAATAGTGTGACGATGTGGATAGAAATGAATTTTATCGAAATATATTTTACAATTAGATTTGTAGGTATTTTTGTTATAAATAGGTATATAGGTTGGTGGTCATTTTTATATTTATTTAATATTATATCATAGATATATGGTTTTTAAAATGTAATTGCTTGTAATGCAACTAACTATTCTTAATAGACAGTGCAGAAGCCTTCAAAAATAGTAAAAAGTGAATGAAAATAATATTTGGATGAAAGCCATCAGAAAAGGAGGGAAATATGATAAAATTGAAAGGAAAAATTAATTACGGGCGATTCGAGCTCGGGAAGTGGGAGGGGGTGAGTTTTTAATGACAAAAAATAGTTTATCTGGATTTTCGGCATAACTACAAGTCCTATGGAAAAAACTTGAAAGGCAAAGTAGTGGGTGATAAAAAGATCTAGAACTTTTGTATTTACAATTTTTTCACATAACCTCAAAATTTATGTTAAAAATCCAAATAACCAAGTTTTTGGTTTTTTATTTTTCATTTCGAAAAAAAAAATTTTATACGAAATTTGGTGAAAACTTACCTTATTATATCCCAAATTCACTATAATTTATTTGATTTGAAATATTAATTTTTTCACCACATTTTGGCTTAATATCAAAAAAGCACCCTAATTTTCAATGGAAAATTCTCGCGTCAAAATATCCGCCTTTTTCAAAAAGTCGGTTGGCAATTTGTTCGTTGAAATCTCTACTTTAGGATGGTGTAGAAAAAATATACATTATAGTGTTTTCAGAAAATGTAAAAAACTTGAATTGACGGTCTCATTACTATAATTATTTAATTTTATCTACGACCCCCCCTGTAATCAGTCAATAACACACAGTCGGTATCAATGTAATGACGTCTATTACGCACTGTAAAAAAACGCACAGCTGTAAAGTAAATCGCACGGCTTCCCTAGCAACATCTTAGCAACTGTCAATAGACGTCACCATTTTATTCAAAATTTACTGTTTGAAAACATTCAATACGGCCATGTTTAACCATGAAAAGCCCAAAGGGCTAAGTATATGTATTGATTATAATTGAAAAATAGACTTTCGATTATCAACAATATATTAATAATGATTAAACGTTAGATCTTTAATGTGCTTCTTTCATTGGTAATAGAGTAATAGAGATGGAGTTTACCAAGCACATCTAATTATGTAGCTGTTATTTTTTATGCTTCTTATAAAAAATACAAGTACAACTAGGTCGTAGGTGAAGTATAGTACGTTACTCGTGTTGTAAAGCATTTTACGCACTCACGGAATTACGCACTCGCCGCTACGCGGCATCGTGCGTAACTTTTCCATTCGTGCGTAAAATGCTTCTTACCACATACGTTACGTAATATACTATTACATCATAGATTTATGCTATTCTTAAACGGATTGACCGATTTCGATGAAATTTTGTGTGTGTATTTGATTGAGTCCCTCAATGACTTAAATTTATTTTTGGTAAGGGTGGTGGGTGCTGTATTCGGGTTTTTGATGAACTCTTAAGGTCTGTTCTCACAAGCATCACAGACAGTCTTTGACAATCTGGATTCGGCGCAAAGACCCTAAATCGTTCTCCCGAGAACACTTTAGCGTCTTTGCGCCGAATCCGGATTGTCAAAGACTGTCTGTGATGCTTGTGAGAACAGACCTTTAAACGGCTGGACCGATTTCCATAAAATTTTGTATAAGGGCGTTCCAAAGAATCGGGAAAATTCTAAAAAAAAAATTCGCTCCCCCGAAAAATTGGGAAAAAATTATATGAAATCGGATTTTTATTGGGAAACTGAACCTTTCACTAACGCCCAAAATAAATAATAATTGATAAAATCCGAATTGAAATCATTTTACTACAGTTAATTTCTCAAGAGCTAAACATATTGCAGGGGCGTATATAAGCAGGGGGGTTTGGTGGTTAAGAGCAATACAATGAAGGTAAAATAGTTTTTTATTAGCATACTGCCTTTGGCGGTGCCTTCAATGATGCCCTTCCCTTATTAACCTATCAGATAAAACCCCCCGATATAAAAGCTATAGCTACGTGACTGACATATTGTCCTAAACCAATAACAACAAAATAATTCTTAGGGTTTCGTAGCCATAGGGTGAAAAACCCTATTACAAAGACTTCACAGTGCGTCCGTCTGTCACCAGGCTGTATCTCATGAACCGTTATAGTTATACAGTTGGCATTTTTACAGATGATGTATTTCTGTTGCCGCTATAACAACAAATGGGTATTAAAAACATAATAAAATAAATATTTAGAAATCACGTTGTTTGTCCATTTTTGTTCGGTATTGATACGGCAACAGATAGATGGCGCCGTAGCCTAGTTGGTTAAAGGGCCTTACTAGTAAATGGGAGATCGCTAGTTGAACGGTTTTTTCCTTCTTACCCAATGCTTGCGGAAATAAATCAATGTGAAAAATTGACCTGAATATTTTTGTTATTACCACACAAAACTTAATAGTGTATATTACCTTGAACCATAGGTACCTAGGTGGTATTTCTTTGTCTAAGTATCAACTAAGTATACAGGGTGTTTCCAAAGTATTGTTGTAGAATAAAGTAAGAAGTTATTGGGATAACGGGGGGTGTAAATGAGCCTGTTCTATGGGACACATTATTACAAATTACTTTGGAAATATCATGTATAAACGTAATATATTATTAGACCTTATATTTTTCAATTAGTTAATAAATAATTGTTGATGGTTTGTTAAAATCTTTGATGTAATCATCATTTATACCTTGAAATGTGCTAGATGTAATAATTATATTTAAATTGAAAATATTCAGGGTTCTTACTAATGGCATTATACGAGTAATAATACAGGAAGAGTTGTTTATCATAGAAGATGAATTAGTAACATACTAGATTGGTATCTGTTTGTTTCTCATCATGATTATTAACAATTCTACAGTGTGTATCGTAAATCAGTACCAGAAATTGGAATTAAAGTAAAAGTAAAATACACATATAGATACATTTTTCTCTAGTCTTGTTACTTTGTGAGATACAGGTTGATAAAGGAGTCAGATGACACACACTTTATTTGGAACAATAATTTTAAAATAAAAAAGGTAGAACGTGTCGCGAGACAGGAACTTTAGTTCCTTTTAAGAAAAAATTATGTAATACATTTGACGTTATAGATAAACAATTTTCATATTCTTTGGTGGATGAGTGGTAAGCAATCCAGACTCTCACGCCACAGACCCGGGTTCGATTACCGTGGAAAAGTTTTTTTTTAATTGTTACTTCTATTTTTAAAAGTAATTATTCTGCTTGATAATAATAACAACAACAGGTAGACGTTTGAAATATTTAGCAGAATTTTCAATATTATAGATAATGGTACGGTACCCTTCATGAGGGAGTCCGACTGACAACATCTACTTATAACAGCATCGTATATTTAAAAAATGAAACCGTAGCATTATACAAATTGGACATTCAAGAACTGTACGCTTACCACAAAATTAGTGGAAACATAAAATTGAATTGTAAAATGTTTAATTTGAAGTTATAAGTATTACAGTTTAAAGAAATTTTTATTTTTTCTTAAGTGGGTCGTAGAAAAAATATGCTGCTCGACTCGTGTGGATTGTCCATATCGCATAGAATTTAAATATAGCATCGGTGGTTCAGTGGTAGAATGCTCGCATTGCACGCGGGCGGCCCGGGTTCGAATCCCGGCAGGAGCATATTATTATGAATCGCTGCTTCGTAAACGAGAGAGAGACTAAGGAGGCACAAGCACGCAGGCACATAACGAAGCAACGTAACATAACGTAGCGTAACGTAACGCGTAACGGTCAGATCTTTTGCGTCGCGATCCCTGGTCGCTCAAACATAACCTGGCGTAAAGAACTAAAGTTCCAATAAAAAATTAGTTACACTGATCGACCATCTACTTTGAATCTAAAAATAATCTTGTTAAATTTTGGTAAATTTTCATTTTAAATGATTTCTTAAATGGTTGTATAAATTTTAATTAACAAAATTTTACGTATCTCACAGTGAAATCGGTCTGTTTTTCAGCAAAAAAATTCCCACAATGCAATAATTAAATAACCTTTCTTATTAGTTATAGCAAAAATTTAATAAAAATTACTACATCATTCACATATTAATTATTATTACTTATTGTGCTGCTTATTACTAATTATTAGAGGTCGTTTCTTAACATTATATTATCACAACACTTGAGTGAATTAATTACAAGTATTATTATTTGTAGCATACAATTTTGTTGTGAAATAATAAATTCCCGATTTTAATGTTTTACACTTTAACAGTTATAAGGTCCGATAACATCACGCCATTTTTTTCTATAAAATTGAAGAAGAAATCAAAAGTACAGGGTGTCCCAAATAAGAGTGACTGATTTTAAACATAAATGCCCAGCTTATTAATTGCTCCAAAGAGATGGGGTTTTCACTAGTTTTACAAGTTTATCAAAGAGATTTTTTTTAGGCTTGGCTGGCATTTCATCTCATCAACACAGGGTGTTTTACTAATGTTGGTCAAATTCAAAGGGGAAAATATGTATTTTTTTAAATGGATCACCCTATAATTTTTGATCTTATTCGAAATTCCAAAAATGTATAGTTTTCTTTCTTTTGTTCCAATAACAACAAAGATATTCGAGGTTTCAAGTAGTAGTACATTTTTAATTAGTAGTTTCATATGAACGTATTTTGATGCATAAAATCAACTCATGCTGTGGCCGTTTGACGCATAACAACAAATTGATTGGAAGAAATTGGTTTTTGGGAACCTCATATTCTACAATTATGTTTGTTACACATGCCATTAATGTGGAACATTGCTTCATCAGACATAATTCATAATGAATTGGGTTCGTTTCTTAATGAGTCAAGTAAAGTCTCACATACCATTACTCGTTTTTCATAATCTGACTAGTACAATTTTTGATAAGTCTGAATTTTGTATGGAGTTAATCTTAAAATTTTTAGACATCTTTGAACGTCACTCTTGCTAAGCTCCAAAGTTCCAGCAATTTTTCTAATAGAAATTTTATGATCGTTATCATGTGGCACTTCATTAATTGACATCAACTTGTTTAAAAGACCATCATTATTTCTTGGTTTTTTTAAGAGTGCAATGCAACCAGTTTCGATAAATTGTACATACATTTTTTTAATAATATTCAGTGACGGCGGATTTTTCATAAATTTCCTTCTGGATATCCTCCTTGTTTATTGATTTCGTTTCTGCATAAATTTTTACAGTTTGAGCTTTTTTGCTCACTGTATAGATCATCCCGAAACCGACTTATATGACTTAACAAAATTACTAGTGTCAAAATTGCTGATTTTGTTGTTATGCGTCAAACGGACACAGCATGAGTTGATTTTAGGCATCAAAATACGTTCATACGAAACTACTGATTGAAAATGTACTACCTACTACATGAAACTTCGAATATCTTTGTTGTTAATGAAACAAAATATAGAAAACTATACATTTTTGGAAAGGAGAATGATTGCTCTTTCGAATAAGATCAAAAATTATAGGGTGATCCATTTAAGAAAATACATATTTTCCCCTTTGAATTTGACCAGCACTAGTAAAACACCCTGTGTTGATGAGATGAAATGCCAGCCAAGCCTAAAAAAATCTCTTCGATAAACTAGTAAAACTAGTGAAAACCCCATCTCTTTGGAGCAATTAATAAGCTGGGAATTTATGTTTAAAATCAGTCACTCTTATTTGGGATACCCTGTATTTAAATTCAAGGACAATTTTTTTAGTGGTTTAGCTTCCCAAATCACCTCTTTCATAGACAAAAGCGCTCTTATCGTGCGGGTTCGAAGGTCACTAACCATATGTATCAAATCAGACGACACAGGGGTTTCCAAAATGTGAGATTACAAATATACCCGGAAAAAATAATGATGCTTGATGTTTCCTGCACACTGGTTGATGAATTTCCACTTTTTCATTCATTCTCGAAATAATCTATCAGATTAGGTATAATTTTTTTTGCTTGAGGATGAGAAATACCAGAAAATTGCTCCTTATTATTTACTTTGAATCTTCAAAGTCACAAAACTGAAATTTGGTCTCCCGTCAAAATTGCATAAGTCTGTCTTATTCATCTTACGGATTTTATTTGGAAGTTATGATTAAACGCAATAAAAGAAAACAAAAACGGTGAGTATGTCTTTGTTGAATCGTATGACCCGCATGATAATACTTTGATTATAGCTGTCAAATTTCTTAAATATAGTCATGTAGCTCTAAATAAGCATAGTGCGATAACTGTCAAACCTTGTCCAAATGTGGGTAGCTAATAGTCTTTTTTTTTCTAATCATGTTGTAACGAAATTTAAACAAGATTATTACAAAATATCTTATCAAAATCTCAGAAAATGTGAAATGTTTTATGTAATTTTCAATTCAAATGCCCCTATCCCATGAAAAAAATGTTCCACAATTTTTTATGTTCAATATTATCAGTTGAAGAGCGGTCATTTATTTTTAATGTTTTTCGACATCTTATCAGTCCTGACTAAAAATGTTCCCTCTCTTCAAGTCCCGAAATAGTATATTATACACCAAGGTGGTGAAGACTATTATTATTAACCGAGCACCAAGATTATTTCGCTAGTGGCTTCGCTCCAAGCGAAGGTGCGAAGGTGCGAGGTTTATAATAAATGTCTCCAACACCATGGTGTAGGTATATACAATTTTTTCCACTACTATCCAAATTTAAGACAAAAATAATCCACAAATGCCCCACGAGAAGCGTTTACTCCGTCGTCTGACTGACAAGTACATTGTCAGTTCTCGATATATGATGAACGTACTCGTTATGTCATCAGTCATTTTTGGTTGAGCGCGAATTTTAAACTAATGGCATTTTTATTCAAATAATTTCAACTTGATAGGTAATTTCAAGCAGCAAATATGTTAATGACAATCTCCTGGGTGTACAAAATTATGCTGTACAATTTTTTTATGAAGTACTATCCCTGAAATATCAAAATATTCGAATTTGTCCATTATTGACCTAGGTTAATAATGGAAAAAATTAATAACCATTAATAGAGAAATTCAACTTCTCAGCTGGCTAGAAGAAGCAATAATTGTCAACTCTACGGCTAGTAGTGGAAAAAAGAAATTTTCTTTCGTTCTGGCGTTGTCAAATTTGATTGAAATGTTTGTGAAAACAGACTTTAATTATAAAAATTGAATAATAAAATTTAACAATAAAACAAATTATGTATTTTTCAACATGTTTTTCCAACAAAGTTAAAAAAAAATCCAGCAATGCCAATTAAAAAATTCAAATTATAATAACATATGAGATGTTCTCTTCAATAATAAATGCGTAAGAGGCATCTAGCAAACTCTTCAGTTGAATCAAGCTGCCTTAGGAAAAAAATGAAGATTATACAATGCGTTACAATAATTTCAACATAATATGCTACTCTTGTATATAGATCGCGAAAAGTCTATTCGAGCCATACGATTTACACAATTTTTGGTTGAGCGCGAATTTTAAACTAATGGCATTTTTATTCAAATAATTTTATCTTGATAGGTAATTTCGAGCAGCAAATATGTTAAAGACAATCTCCTGGGTATACAAAATTATGTTGCACAAGTTCTCGTTGAACTACTATCCCTGAATACTCAAAATATTTGAATTTGTCCATTATTGACTGAGGTTGATAATAGAAAATAATCAACCACTAATAGAGAAATTCAACTTCTGAGATGGCTAGAAGAAGCAATAGTTGTCAACTTCACACCTAGTAGTGGAGAAAAGAACCTTTTGAAATAGTTCTAATTTCTTCTTCTGAAGAGGACATTTACATAAATATCAACGACCAGAATTTTACAAAATATTTTCCCCTAGATGACTGGACAGATGCTATAATTATACAGGGTGGGGCAATCAAATGTCATACACACATCATTGGCTGTGCTCAGTATTAATTACTTTTTTTATCGTAGATATTTTATGATAATGGTCAAAAACAAGTATTTTACATACACAAATTAAATGGTATTAAATTTTTAAATGCAACCTCTTGTGAATTTTAACATTTCTAAGGCATATATTTTAATCGTAATTTTGGATGCATCTACAATATCTAATCAATGAAATAAAATGTTTGCTAATACCGTAAGTACCTACCTGGAATTACCAAAAATTTCTTATTTATTCATGTTTCACTTTCAAGAATTGTTATTATAGGCTTGTTTGAGAATGGGCGAAACATAATCAAGCCATATTTTTGATTATATCAAATGGGCTACTATAAAAATAGTATCTACTAATAAATGTCAAAGAAATATTGCTGTATTCTTCGTTTGTGTTTAGGAAGTTGATTCAAACACAATAGTTAACTTGTGGTTCCAACAAGATGGAGCATCTGTATACCAGAAATTTTACCGACAGGTGGATAGGACGTGGTGGACCAATTTCGTGGCCTCCTCGATCTCCAGATCTCACACCGATGGATTTCTTTTTATGGGGATACATCAAGCAGCTTGTGTATCAAACGTAACGCATTTTCCACAATAACTCCAGCTATGTTGGAAAGAGTAAGATCCTCGTTTTTGAAAAGAATTGTATGGAAGTAAATGATCGCCATTTTGAACACTCAGCATAAACTACTATACTTTTTATAGAATGTCAATGTTCGTTTATGTAAATGTGAGTATTCTTATAATGTTGGTTTTCATAATTGTTAGTTTTTCAAAAATAGAAAAAGTTGGAAAATGAATTACAAGCTTGCATTTTACATAACTAAGATATACTGTTTGTGGTGACTTGAGTAATTATTTCGAAAGACTACAAACTGCTTTTATATCCATCAGTACCTACTATAATGACATTAGCCTACTTACAGTAAACAAAAATATTTCTTCCAACATAATTCCTTCTTTCCTTCCTCGAATGGTAAGAGTAGAAGTCAAAGATATTTTAGATGCATCCAAAATTACGATTAGAATTTATGCCTTAGAAATGTTAAAATTCACAAGATGTTGCATGTAAAAATGTAATACCATTTAATTTGTTTATGTAAAATACTTGTTTTTGACCATTATCATAAAATATCTACGATTGTCCATTAACTAATGCCCTGAGTTTACTACATCGTTTGAAAGTTTATTAATTGTACTAAAAAATTGTAAAAGACTTATAGGGTGATTCATTTAAAAATTTTGAGATATTGCTTGATTTGCGTTTTGTTTCACCCTGTATTAAAGAAGCCACAGATGAAAAAAATGATTAATACTGAGTACAGCCAATGATGTGTGTATGACATTTGAACACAAAGACCTGTTGATTTATTTTAATTTACTGTTCTGCAGAGTGTTAAAGAGGAGGTCTTTTTTGCTAATAATTGGCCATATCTTTGTAAAACACCCTTATAATATATTAGAGTGCTATATTTTTGTAACGCTCTCGGTGAGATCTTTTCGATTCTTGAACAAAATATAGTACATTCCATTAAAAAAAATGTAAGTTTGTGTTGCTACGTGGTTTTGGAACACCCTGTAGAATCGAAAGTATTTTCAAAATGTGCTCTCAGTAACTGTATTAGCTCACACAAAACTATAAAGTTCTATCTATCACCACAACGATGTAATCCTCCGATGTCAGAAGATTGCCCCACCCTGTATGTACTTCAAAGATCTTTATATAACTTTATTAAATAATGTTAAATATGTTTAAACTAAATAAATTGATGAAATGCAAGTTTTAAAAACTTTAGAAAATAATATACCTAATAAAATTTAATCTTTCTGTAATTAGTCAAAAAATAAGACTCAACGAAATTTATTCAATATTCCCAGTGCACCTACATTTCACTGAAAGCACAAGTTTTCTACTGACTGAATTAACATAGAATATACGGCAAAACACGCATCAATTGGGTTCCAATTGACTGCACATTCGGTACCAAAAAAGCCGGGTAGGCGGAACCTTACTTACGGGAAAAAATGCACATTTGCAGCAGACAGACCTTGCTATTGTCGCAATACACTTTCGAGCATGTTTTGTATACTTAATAGTGCTATTTTTTCTTATTTTAATTGTGGTGAACGTCCAGTGGTAAGAAATATTTAGTATATAAGAAGGATATTGGTATCCCAATGTTAGTATAGCATAGTACCTACTCAGTACAGTGTATCTAATTCAATATGTTTGCCAAGGTGTGTACAGTGATTGGATAGGGATTTGTTTTTTAAAGTGATGCTTCCAAAAAAAAACCAGTGAATTTTTGGATTGAAAAAATTTTTTTTTCATTTATAACTCATTAGATTTTAATTAATTTCAACAGCTTAAATTTTTATGAAATGGGAAATATTATTTGATATAAAAAAATAAGATATATTTTATTATATATTACCAAAAACTTCAATTAAATTAGAAATATATCTTTTAAAAATTTTTAAAAATATTCAAATATTATTTTGAATCAATATTTTCCAAAATAATTCATTTATATTAAATAATTCCCATTCTCAAGTACCAGAACCAATAAGATTATTTCTTACCTTTCAACATATTTTTCAGATTGTAGCTCTTACCGCCGTTGTAGCCTGTGCAAGCGCAGGGCTAATTGGTGGATTAGGTGGACATGGATATGGTGGATATGGAGCTATATCAGTAGCACATGCTGCCCCAATAGCATATGCAGCTCCCATTAAAGAAACTGTAGACTACTATGTAAGTAACAGCTTTCAAATATTTTTATTAGGCCCTTTTTCGAACTCTTTTTATATATTTGGCGCAGTCAGTAGGACCAAAAAATAGATTTTTTTTATTCCAAATTATAGTAATTTAGCTGCATATTGCTATTACTTTTACAACCTAACTTTGTCTGACTTATATAATAAGAATAAAACAGTAGATATATAATTTCTGGGAAAATTATGGAAAGAAGGGCAACAAAAAGGTAGATGGAAGGGAATGAAAAATTTATTTAAACAGAAGGAAAACGTTTTTTTAAACGAAAACTACAACACTATCTACTAACTAAAAGGGAAAATTTTCGGGATATCGTCTATCTTATTCTGTAGAAGATTCAGGATTTCATGGAGTTGATCTAAATATTAGAAGAAAGTGGACCAGGTACAAAAGAAAACGGAGAAGACAAGACAGGATGAACGTCTTTTAGCGGGGATAAGGTACTTAAGACCGGACATTGTAGGCTGAGTAAACCTATGCACACAATTGGCCTAGCAGATGACAGCCTATGCAGGCTTTGCCAGAAAAAAGACGAAACCGCGGAGCACATACTCTGTGAGTGCAAAAGCCTAGGAAGGGAGCGGTTTCACTTACTCGGAGAGGAAAAACCGAGGGCAGAGGGCTAGGCAAGGGAGGCGGTATCCAGGCTATTAAGCCTAATAAAAAGAATAAAGCTAGATATCGATATCGAGCTCCGCAAAGGACGCAGTGGGATAGGACAAAGAGTTACTCCAAGTCTGATCTAATCTGATTTGATCTACTTAAGAGAAGTAAATGAAGCAGCCAGAAAAGGATTTAGAATTTAGATTTAGGTAACGAAGAAAGTCCGGAAAAAACAAAATGGAACATGGACCAAATAGTATTGCATATACAGTTTGTTCACCTTTCATGAATAACTTTTTTCCGCAAAAAATAATAATGAAAAAGCTTCCTATAAGCTTAATAGTGAACTCTGTAGTACACTCTGTACATAGAAAAAATCATTTAGGGCATACCAATAGATAATGCAAATTTTAATTTCCAAATCATTATGCATTTAGACTGCACGACTGTCTTTTAGCAGATCATTTAAATTCAAATACGGAGGTCGAACTTTTACCGTATCATAAACTGCATTTCCTGCGAAGATTAGCAAAGACTTTAAATGCACAAGCAAAAGAAAGATTAAAATCTTAACAATTACATGGTTTGAATCGTGTTTGGAATGAACTAGATTAGGTTTACGTAATCCTATCAACGCTAACAGTACACGGGTATAATTTTACTTCAAAAAAAAAATATACATTGAAATCATTTTCGTATTAACTTCCCTACAAAATCTCGCAACTGGATTTTTTGTTTGTGTGGAATTTATATTCTTTTTTTGGTTGGGTCTTGAATCACGATAGTTTTAGTGTCTTAATAAGTCACGCCCAAAAATGGCAACATAAATAACTGTTACATTATCTATTAATATCGATATTTTCTTAAAGGCTTACCCAAAATACGAATTCAAGTATGGAGTAGCTGATGGCCACACTGGAGACCATAAGTCCCAACAAGAAGTACGTGATGGTGATGTTGTTAAAGGCTCTTACACCGTAGCCGAACCAGACGGTACTCTTCGTACTGTACATTATACCGCTGACGATCATAACGGTTTCAACGCAGTTGTCACTAAAAGCGGACACGCTATTCACCCACAAGTAAGTGCAGGACCTCAAACCTTAAGCTCAACTTTCCAAATTCCTCTTGTGAAGTCCTAAACATTTCTATTTTGTTTTAAGGTTGTAACCAAAGCTGTTGCCGTAGCTCCCGTTGCTCTTTCATTAGGACATGGTTATGGTAGCTACCATTGATGATCTCAGTTGGCTAGAAGTGTTGCTCATTTATGTATATACCTCGTAGGTTGTTTACTTTATTAGTGTTGTTCTTCTTTTAGCGTTAATGTATCTTTCCTTCGCCATATTTATTTTTATATTCAAATAAAGACTATCGTTTGTATGACTTTTTGAATTTTCATTGAAACCATTCCTATTCCTTTGAAACAAGATCACAAATTATACTTTTTAGTATCCAACAAGGAAGTAGGAGTGAGTCAATTGAGGCTAAACCTATGGCAAGAAGTGCTTACTGCGCTACCTCTGCTGCAGGCGGCCAATGATGCAATTGAACTTAGGTTTGTGTTTAATAAACACTACGAAATACAAATAAAACAGAAACAGATGCTGCAAATGCAATACGCATAAATACAGATGGCTCAAAAACGAAAGAAGGCTCAGGATGGTGAGTTTACTCCCGAGCACTAAGCCTAAGGATTAAGTGGGGGATGGGAAAAAATATCAGCGTGGTTCAAACATAACTGGCTGGTATCTCAATTGCCACGAAAGAACTAACCAGAAAATGAATTTCTGGAAAAAAAATAACAATCTGCACTGACAGTAGACAAGCCCTATTAGCCCTTGACAGACAACGTGTGGGGCTAGTACTAGAGTGACACCAAGATTTAGCTAACGCCTTAGCAGATAACAATATTATCCTGCGGGTTAAAGGGCACGGCAGCAGTAAAGGTAATCGCATTGCCGATTCTTTAGCCAGGGAAGCGGCTGGACTGAAGATTTTAGGACCAAGTGACATCTACGGCCTGACTACTTCGACAATTGCGGAACTAGCCAAACGTTTCACTCATGCCCAATCTCTTTAGAGATGGGATGGAATCAAAGGATGCAGTCTTGCCAGGATCACTCTAGGTGACCTTGGGAAGCTTGTGTCGAAGAAATATTTGGCGATGACCAGGAAAAACCTACGTTTAACAGTAGGATTTCTGACTGGCCACTGTAAACTAAGGAAACACCTCCATACTATGGGGCTACCGGACACACCTCTATGCAGGATGTGTGAACAGGAAGATGAAATTGTCAGACATGTCTTATGCGGGTCTCCGAAGTTATCGTCAATAAGAGAATGTGTATTCGGTGAGTCTTGGCCTGAACCTGCCGATATAAAGGAGAGGTCTCCTAGTGACCTGCCCACCTTCCTGGGAAGAGCAGGATGGTATAACTTTATACCCAGAATAACTATACCTAGTATAAATCTCTCTTGTAAAACCGGCCCTAAGTAAGAAATAACAACAAACAGAGAGATTCTGGACTCTTATATATTCACGGTGTGTCTAGAGTGAGAAATTGAGAAAAAAGTGATTGAAGCCGTGGTGAAATTTGATCGTATTTGTGCTGTTTCCGCACAACCAATAAAATAAAATAAATACATATTTAAAACCATTATATTACATTTCAATCGTTTTATAATCAATCTCCTATAGGTAAATTTTCATTCCCTTCCGATTCACTTGTAAGGGAAGTTTGTTGTGTATCATTAGTGCCTGTATAATATTTCGAGCAGTCCAGGTAATACGTACCGCAAAGTTCTCTTAGATGTGATACTATAATCAATATCGCTATTACGAAACAAATCGTATAGGCTAATAGTGATATCAATGTCCAAAATAATAAAATCGACAAGGGTGATAAATGATCGAACAGACCTTTGTTCTGTAAAGGATTAACACCTCGCTTCGGCCTCGGACGTGGACTCTTATTGTCAACTGGTACTACCGTTAGATTTTGATCGACTGTATAGGCAGATAGATTCTTGGTTGTGTCTGCTTCGGACATATTTTTATAAATTGATACATCAAATTATCAAATAATTTGACGTTGGCTGTCATTTCTTCTAGTCGACTTTGAAGCAGTGGCGGTTCATGGTGAAAATTTCAAGGTACTCTGCAATTTTTGAAAAAAAGTTTAGCTTGTAAGGTGGGTTGTCTCCCATTGAAAGAGCTTGCAGCGCTCGTTGGTATGTCCCAGCTATATAAAATATCAACGATCGCGCGAAATAGGTTCGTTATTTCACTGGTAGACTTTACTTACGCATTTGGTTAGGTTAGGTTAGGTTACGTTGCCGTTTTATTAAATTCGTCGAGACAGAAAACAACGTGAGTGATCATTTTTGAAAACTACAAACAAAAATCAGAGTGTATATGTCCCCCCCAAAGGGCAAAGTCGAGCTGCGTATGCCTACAACCTTCCGTTTGATAAGATTGAATAAGAACAGCGTAGCGCAATGGAAGAGCTCAGCCTTTGACCCTTTAAGTCCGTGGATCGAATTCCCGTCCAACCAAAAAAAAATTTTTATCCGTTTATTGTTTTCTTGTTCCTATTTTCTGGTATTGTAATAGACAGTAACATTTTTATCTGTGTCAGTTGGTCGGGAAAAGTGTAGGAATGTCATCGGACAATTCTAGAGCTGTCAATGAAAAGTCTAGAAATGTCAACGGACAATAATTGTAAAATTTTCAATGAAAAGTGTAGAATTGCCAATGAAAGGTCTAGAAATGTCATCTGACAATTCTAGAACTGTCAATGAAAAGTCTAGAAA
>CAJUYG010001856.1:28959-49748 GCA_910591675.1 Galerucella calmariensis | reverse complement strand
CCACTTGGGGTTGGTAGTCAAAACGATATCCGGATTTCAACTTGATTTATGCGATAAAACCAGGAGAAAGTAACGAATTAAGCTATCAAACTAAAGTGATGATCAATCAGGTATGTATATACTTAGCTAGGTATTTAGCAAAAGTTCCAACTATAATTCAAGCTATTCCTTAGGAATATTATTGCAATTGTGTTGAAAAATATGTTTATGGAGATCCTTATGAGGGCTCTCTTATGAAGGCCTGAAACAATAAGTTTTGTTGAAGTGTTTATCTCATGCAATAGATAGGTTGGATCACAGATCAGCATGGTAACTCACCTAGGTTGGCATGTGACCTTTAATGTGGCTTCAAACGAAGGATATTATAACCGAAATTCTTTGGGCTACAAAAATAGATAATATATCCACTTAGTAAGTGATTCTGTACCTCAGACTGGAACACTATTTAATATTTTCCCAAAGATTTCTGATTTCAAATACGCCAAAGGCGTAGCACGTTCTTCTCGAACAAAATTGCTTTTTACCAAAAAAAAACCCTTTTTTTTTCTATGACCTCTGGCCTGATGCCGGTGTTTAACCTTGAAGAGAGTTGATAATGACTGTTTTTACTAAGGTCAAGTTGTGAAGTAAGATATTTCTGACAGCTGATTGATTTCTGACACTTTTTGGTTCTGTTTATATTTTGTAAGTTTTATAAGACTGTTTGTATGAAAATAAGGTGATTTATGTTGAAATTAAAATAAGGTTTTGTTCAATTGAGAATTATATACATTTTTTCCTTTTATTTTCAGGTGGTGAAGCTGGATGGGGAAACCAAGACCTGCAGAGTATTTGAAAAGATATCTAATAAATATTGACAAAAATTATGGAACAAGTTGTTGGTAATAAACGTATTTGTTTTTCCCTGGTTGATTTCATAGTATACTCAAACAATTTAATGAACCCTAATCCTGTGTAATACTTGTTGAGGTAAGTTGCAAAATAAACACGTAACATATTGTAAGAAATCAAATTTACGTTACAAGAAAATAAATAAAATAAATCTACTTATTCCCGAACACGTTTATCCAATTTAATGATTATTGAATAATCAATACAAAGAATGAAATAATTATTTATTGGATTATTTGAAACTCAACATAAATTGAATATTTTAAAAATAAAACGAAGAGAATACTAATTGTAATTAGCACGCCAAATCCAAATCTTACACACGCTATGTATAAGACGAAAGAACTTATCTTAGAGGGCTGAGGATGTTTGCAGCTTTTAGCGCGATGGCGGCAGTGGCGGTAATGTCTTCGACAAGCTGTGGACCTCGTGCACGGGACAGGATCAAAGTGGACTTAAGATTGCCTCAAACTTGCCTTGAGAATGGAACTTGCCGGCTGCGGAGCAACCAGACAATAGAAAATTGTTCACCAAAAATTGGAAAGAAAATATAAATAACTTGTTGCCTTCAATGTGGCAGTTAGAGAAAAGTCCACTCGAAAATTGAAGTTTCGAATATCGACAGACAAAAATGGAAGGGAAATTTGATAAAAACTAAAGAAATTTGGGAGAAGTGACTAATGAGCCAAAAAATTCACTAAATGAAATAGTTTTTCAGACGAAAAATGTAACAGCTGAACAGCATGTTACATTGGATATAACTGAACGTTCGCATATAGAAAAAATGAAAAATGAAACCTGTCTTCTAGTAGTGGATACTATCCTACCAAACTTAAGCTAAGGACTAATAGCAGTGGTGTAGGAGTGGAGTGTAGTTATAGTTCATATTGGGTTCCACGGGAACAACAAAGATATCTTGAGGGGTGCCCCCCCCCAAAAAAAAAGAGGAAAATAAGTACGCACGTCCCGTCTACAAATGGACGTAGGATTCCGTCGAAAAGGGAAACACTGGAAGGACATATTTTTTTAAGCAAAGCAGCGTTCCATCATTCTATTCTCATATCTCGTAACTGGCTTAGGGCCCACAAATGACTTGGCTCGTAGGTTTTCGAAGGTAATGGCGCCTATTAAATATATTCCTTCCAAGGCGATAGTTGGTCGCGTCGACAACCTGTTCTCAGCCGTGGAGGTGATCCCTGATAGAAATTGTTAGTCCAAAAAACTAAACCAACTACTGCCATCTAGTTAGATGTCACACTTAACCAATTCTAAGTCTTGGCCTGCGACTGCCTGAAACTCCAGCTACCGGATCATAGAACTAACTCAACTAAAGGACAGAACTCTACCCGACTACTAATCAAACGAGCATTAGCACTAACCTACAAATTATGATATGAAGTTCAAATAATACCCTTCTTGGTGTGCGTCATCGATTGTGACGTACATCCGAGTTTTCGGCATGTCGTTTATTTTATTTGCTGTTTTGACATATAGCTAAAGTTAAATTTGATATATAAAATCATCAGGATCGTATTCAGCCGAATTCGAAAACGCTATAAAATTAATAATGATCAGCTTCTTTTTCTAACGATAATTCATAATTTTATTCTCCTTTTGTAGCATGAGCGACAACAATAGAATTTGAATCCGAACAAGTAGGTGTTATTCATAGTGGGTGTACTAGGTGAGCTATAAACTAAGTTTTATTTCTCTGAAAATTCAAGATCCTAGAGTGAATATTTTTTTTGTCTAACTTATTTCTTTGGATGTAGCACTTAGTATATTTTCCTGTTGCAGTATATCCAAGTATTCCTTCAGTAATTTATATTCTTCCCTCTGATACTCAGTTGAGTCATGCGATATTGATAGAGTTTGTTCAACCATCGTTTGCCGTTACGTCATACATTATCCAGCTTGCTTTCTCATTCATGAAATGGACGAGACGGAATTATTACATCATTAACGTATTTCTTATTAAAGGTCGACATACATTTTATCTGTTACTTTTGACAGTTCAGTGGTGATATTTTAAAAACAATTCTCAACATAATATATGTCATTGATTATATTTTGAGGTTGAGTGTAAAATAACATTCAAGTAAAATAAGACATACGTAAAATAGCAGAGTACGTCACCGATTATGACGTAACGGCAAAGAATGGTTGAACAAACTCTACTCCTGTTTTCTTAGTGGATTCTAAATAGTAAGCACAAATTCTCCTGTCTGGGGGAATGATGTTCCATCAGAAAGCCACTGATTCAGGTCGTAATAATGTAGCTTATCAATTTGTTTGTTCTGTAGCTCAACTTTCCTTTTTTCTCGGTTATGCGGTCCCATGATTTGATATTAGCAGGACCGACATTGCGTTAGCATTATTTGCTTGCACGAAATTTCCTCCGTTCATTCAAGATTTTAATGGAAATTTCCTCCTTTGTGGGAATTGGTCGCCTTGGCTTGCTTATGATCCAAAAGCTTGGATTGAGATCATAGGTATTTGTGGGTTTCACCATTTGTCTTGGTATTTATTATATTTCCACTAGATAGTAACACATATTCGTTGGCTACTTCACCCTTTTCGGTGTTCAAGGTTTTGGACTTGTTCAACTTAATTACATTTGTTAGTTATTTGGAATTTTTAAACCCGATGCTATTGAGACTTTGCATGAGGGTTTTTCTTGAACAGTCATTTCAACATAATTGTTTTCCCGGAAAATTAACTGAAGAGTTGGATTTTCAATAGGGTCATGACAGTTGAGACACAGACTGTTGGATCCTCTAGTGAGTTATGAATATTTGGATAAAGTCTGCCCTGGAATACAACTAGCTTATTGTCATAGTCAAATATAACACAACCCAAGTAGCAACTTAAATTCTATATGGTTTGTATAAACAGCTATAAGATATGTCTTATAGGATACTTAAATTCCTATAACGGTCTACAAAACAATTATATGATCCTTATACAACTGAAAAGGGCCCATTTTCATTCAACTGTTTGGTTGTATAACATTTCTATTAGAAGTTTATACTACTCTTATATAACTGTTTTATAATCATTTATACAGCTACTATAAAATGATTTAATAGTCATGTAGTCACATCTATAGAATGGGATTGAAACGGCACTATGAAGGTCTTACAAAATGGTTGTATAGTGCAATATAATTTTTTTATAATGCTGTTATTTCGAGCACAATGAAAACATTTTGTCATCTAGCACTTGAACGTGCATCATACATTTCATTTGTAGAAATGGAGACTCATCAAAACGACTTGGGCCGCTTGGGCGGACATCGATAGCAAAAATTATAATTTCATTTTGGATGGTTTAATAGCACAAATTTTGATGCGCCGCAAATGCCGCAAATTTCACTGATAGATTATAGGTATATATTTGGCAAGAAAATGCAGCGCTTCAATTCTGGTTAAGTTTCAAGTAGATACTTAAAAAAACTAATAAAATAGAATATCCTAAAATACTTTTTTTATGACGTCAGTAGTTAATGACTCCATATGGATATTCATTCAAAATATAAATTCTCTAAATAATGATAAAGTCACATTTTCCAATATAGTTTCATGTTTCCAACTCAATTGCTCATAATGGCGGCGATAACGGTACAAGAATTGCTTATTTAAACATGGCGATTTCTAAAGCAACAATTTTATCCCAAAGAAATGCCTTAAACAATATTTTATTGTCAAATGGAACGGTATACGATAACTGTTTTATAACGAAGAATATTTAGGCACTATACAACTAAAATGTGTTTTATAATGCAACGCAATTGAATGCTATACAATATTTATTATACAACATTATACATCTTCAATCAGCCGTATTCCGTATCATGTATGTTATTTTTAACGATGGTCCGTTATGTTAAAATAACTTTTGTATTTAACTATATTGTTAACTGTTCTGTGATTACCTATCAAGCTTCATTAACGATATTGTTAAAATTATATGTTAAAAAAGAAGTAAGTTTTGATTCTCACGAAGCGAGATGGAACGATACACCTTCAGTGAATGTAAAAAGAGATGGATTCGGTCCCGTTAGATCCGTCAAAGTATAACCTTTATATAACATACCATCCAAACATATGACAGAAGCAGGGACAAGGGTCATCTGACAGTAGTGCAATTTGTACAATATAACGCGAGGAAAGTTTACATTTAAGTGTACTTAATATAATTGTAAATGGTAGAACAAGTACGCCAAAAACAACAAGGCCACAGTATGACATGCTGCTGGAATTTTTAGAAAATCGTCCTATTGTAATAAGGGGGAAGAGCAAACCATGCGAGATTAAAATAATTAACAATTTGTGGGAACAATTTGCTAATAAAGTTAATATAAAAAAAACTGGACCATCCAAAAGCAGCCTATTATTTATGTTTGGTTGCAAAAAATTACAAATCATCACGAATATATAGCAAAAACTGATTAGATTTTTGACATTTGTTCCACTTAACGATATCGTTAAGTCATAACAAGCTGTCAAACTGGTCGAGTTATTTTAACGATGATAAAATAACGATTCTCGTTGACATAACTATGAGCATGATGATACAGAATCGGTATTTTTAGACATATCGTTATATTACAGAAATTCACACTTAACGATGGTCGTCAAATAACATAACGTGATACGGAATAGGGCCGAATAAGACAAGCTTAAGTAACTACTTTATAATGTTGTAGCTGTTAGTTATATGATATATTATAGAACTCTTATACAATAGGTACATATAAAAGTCTTATAAAATGATATTTTTGATTTTCTTTAAAAAATAAAAGGCTTAATAGAAATAAAAAGTCCTTAAGACAACGCTATTCGACTATTATATAACAATTCAGTCCTCTTAGAATTCCATTTTGCTAGTTGGGAAGTAACTGTGCTACGACCCTTGTCACATTTAATATTCTGTGCCAAATATGTCGAGAAAAGAGAATATATTCGAAACCGGAACTATCTCTTTTCATTAATATCAATTTTAGTTGGGAAATTTCAAGATTCCATATCTTCTCCGATAAGCTTTTTTCAAGATTGTATCTCAACAAATTGAATGTATCTCAATTTTAAGCTTCTGAGGGTGGTTGAAATTGTCATGACATTAGCTTCGACTCCAGAGGCGATGATATACTTAGACTCGGAATCCCCCATTACTTCTACTTTCAATTTCATTGTGCTTTTATTGAAATCTGACCAAAAAAGGAGAGGGTGATTTGGAAAAAAATAACGTGAGATGCTTGGAATAAATCGAGCTTTACATTATACAGGGTGTACCAATCTTACGACAAACTTCGGTTTATGGGTTATTTTAAGAGATATCAAAAAATGTTAACAAAAATAGTAGATGGGCTAAAGGTCCATATTTTGGAATTATATCGAACTAAACAGAGTGCTGCATAACGTTACAAACCAAACATATGATTTTTCAAATGGGAACCTCTGTATATTATACCGAATTCGGATTGGTTACATTTTTTGAAGCTTTTGATATAAGATTTTGCCACGTTATACAGAGTCCTTCAAAAGATATGGACACGTTTATGTGAAAATCGTTGGTAAATCAACCCTCCGTAACTTGTTGTACGTTAAAGAAACAAAATGCATTTTGCCAAACAGAATTTAGTAACATGATGCAATATCTCCGTATCCTATTATGGTGGATTAAAAGTCCTTTTGTACTTTTCTATTTAATTTAATATCTATTGATACAAATACTAGTCAACTGTAAACATCGAGTTGATGTTTCAGCACAAAGTCTTATTATATTATATCTATATTATTGGAAGACCATCTATAAGTAATTTATTATAGTTTTGAATGAAGTCACGTACCTATATTACTCGTGTCTATGTTTATTAAATAATCCAAATATATTTCTATTTAATTGTTAAGTCAACTAACTGTTGAAATTAGCACAATGATCTACAGGGTGTCTACACTATTAAATTTCAATTATATCCTTCCTTATATACAGGGTGAACGGAATCTCGAACCTGTCATTTTCTTTCTTATTTCAAATGGAATACCCTGTATTTTATGGCAGAAATAGAATCTTCGATTATGTAACTTTAATTTTTGTTAAGCATTCCCTATACCCAAAGTTTATAAAAACAGAGTTATCTGGTAATATTTATTGTAAAATATAAGTAATATATAAGTTTGTCGTAAGATTGGTACACCCTGTATGTATATCTAGCAATGCATTATTGAAAAGAATGATTATCTTGTATTCCTCATGAATTTTTTCGTAAATAACTAGGTTAGCTTAGGTTTGTGATTTTTATAAATAATAATAATGAATATTTTCATTTCTTGTGATTGGAGTTGTTTCTTATCCATAATAGGCTATAATATTAGGTAATAAAATTAATGGGGAAATTCCGTGTTACATCGGTTAACAAATCTGTTCGAATTCGATCTACTTTAAGTGACTCGAATTTAATAGTAGTTATGAAAATAATTTCAATACTCCATTTCGTGTCTTGACCAGTGGCTTGTTGATTTCGAATGTGAGATAAGTCTTCCACGATATCATACAGTGGTTATGGACCCGTAGTACATGACATATATGGGATTCATTATTTTAAATGGAAGCCGTTTCACCATCAAGTTTAAATTGGTGAAAAACAAGTGGAGGAAGGCTATTGCCCGAGGCCCAAACTTGGTAATAGAAGCAGCAGATGACATTGAAAATATTTTCATTAACTAATGAATGCCACATAGGTACTTGGATGCATTCTTTGGGTACTACTTTATCATAAAAATAACATGGCATACAAATCCAAGCAATACTAAGGGTTGATAAGCCAAGGTTGAAAGTTGATAAAAAGGTGAGAAAAGACAATTCAATAATGTATGCCGAAGATTTTGCTATCTAAGTGGATGCTAAAAACTCCAGTGGAATACATTTTACGGCGATACTTCCTTTGATAATAATTTCCTAGCAATTTTGGTTTTCGGGCAATAACCTTGTTTACGTTCGGCTGTTAATGCAACATACATTGAGAGATTAATAAACCAACGGGACATGCACTCTGTTCAATCATTCGTCAAAACTTCCAATAGCAATCGAGCTGTCAGATAACTGAAGATGAATATTGAACTTGTTCATGAAAAATATTGTGGTGACTATAATAGTAGGTATTATTAAGACCCGAGTGTCAAAAAAATTTATTCAGTCACGAGTTTTATGAAACGAGTGACTAAAGTAGTTTGGCTAACTAGTGCACTGAGGCGTTATTCGGCCATCTGTAATAGCGTGCGAAAAAGTCACTTTACGCACGTGTCACACTATGTTTTCTGCTACAAAAGTTGTCATAAAGTAACATTTATTATCAAATACATATACATATTACTATTTCACATTCATTTGATGATGCTTATACCAGGGCCATTAAAAATTATTGAAACATACGCTCCTTTTTATTAAAAATTATATTGGAATCCTGATGATTTCCTTAATTTTTCAGTCACTTGGTAAACTACAATTATTCGAATATAGATTTAAAATATTCAAATGTCAGTATACTCCTAAAAAACAAATTTAATTTCCCGCACGCTAGTAGAAAATAGTTATTTTCCTGACAAGTGTGGAAAGTGATACTTTTCCTCACGCGACTGCAGTTGAACCGAACGACGCGGAGCGAAGTTCGGGCAAGCGGTCAAGGGCGAGAAAGACACTTTACGCATGAGTAAGTAACATCATTTGTTCTACGACTGTATGTACAAAAAAGTATACCAACCCATTTTTCAAAAGTTATTTCATTTCCACAAACATATACAAAACTTCAACCAAGAACTATCATTATTTTTATAAATATTAATATTAGAAACACAATTTGTTGCATTCTGTAAATTACTTAAAATTGCCGGTCCAGTGGAGTTATTTGGTGTTAACTGGTGAGTAGATGACGTTGATGAGGATAGCATCGGTTGAAGGTCACATAAAGATGACGATCAAGGTGACGGCAACGTTCCTTTTGAGCTCCTTTTGAGAAAACATTTTTTGAATCAATAAATAAATACACATATATTAATATAAGAATTTATTTTACTCTGGATGAAACTTCATTTAACAAAAATATACAGTAGTATTAATTATAAATAAATATAAAAATCTTATCATTAGGTTGATTGGCACAATAGTTATTTATGATACGCGTGTGTGAAGTTATACTTTTGCGCACGAGTTGCGAAAATCCCAAAATATTATATGAAATAATCCGTACAAATTAACAACAAATACTTAAAACAGAATTAAATGGGTAAAAACAATTTGCATATTCCTCGGTGGTCGAGTAGTAAGCAAATCAGACTCTCACGCGGTAGACCCGGGTTCAATTCTCCGTAAAGACTTTTTTTTAATTGTTAATTTTATTTTTAAATAATTATTTTGCTTGATATTAATAACGACAACAGGTAGACGTTTGAAATATTTAGCAGAATATTCATTATTTTAGATAAAAGTACGGTACCCTTCATAAGGGACATCTACTTATATACATCTATTTTAAAGTTATCGAGTTAAAACATTCAAGTTTTCGAAATTTCAAAACCCTGTATTCCGAAAAGTAAATTTTCTAGACCCCTTAATCCTCCTATCATTTTGTCCAATTTTACGAGAGGAATCTACATGCAAACGCTGTAATTACCCTTAACGTTCGAGATGCTTACACCATTTTTTGCGCGATCGTATTAAAATGAATTCCGAATAAAATAATTTAAATTTCTTCGAAATAAACGGAATGTCAAAAGTGACATTTATACTTCTCGATCAGTTTAAAATATATTTTGCATTTTGGGTGAAATTGTTTTTATGCTTTTATTACGAGGCTTGTCCAATTGAAACCCATCTTTGGTCCAGGAAAAATTTATTGACAAGTACAGTTACAAATAACTACCACTATGTATACCCTGCTTATAGAATTCTTGTGGCTGCTGCTGGAAGAATTCTTTCACAGCGTTTTGTACTTCTGCGTCCGACTGAAAACGGTTACCGCCTTTTTTAGTGGCCCAAAGATGTGAAAATCGCAAGGCGATAAATCGGGACTATAGGGTAGATGCTCTAATATCCTCCATTTCTTTCGTTGCAGATTTTCTTTCACTACGTTGGCAACATGAGGTCGAGCATTATCTCATTTGGACGGATTGTTAACAACAAACGCCATTTCAAAGTCACAATACTTAAAATCGCTGTCAAATATAAACGAAATAAACAGATCAGTGTAACGTTTGCATACACTACTAATGTTGGAAAACGTCAGTTGAATGATTACATTTGTTTTCAAGGCTAACCTGACCAAAGATGGGTTTCAATTGAACAAGCTGTACTTTTCGACGTCTGAACGGTAAGTAAATCACTTACCGACGTGTTAAACTTAGAAACCAGTAAACACAACCTACCGTCCTGACAACCGATGCTGTGAATAAACAAAAAAGATCAATCGCGCAAAAAAATTATGGAAATAATAGTAAAAATTTATCCGAACAAATTCGAGTAGATCACCAGCACTGCGAATACCAGCTTTGCATGGAATTTCAATGTAGCATCGGTGGTTCAGTGGTGGAATGCTCGCCTTCCACGCAGGCGGCCCGGGTTCGATTCCCGGCCGAAGCATATGAATCGCTGCTTCGTAAACGAGAGAGAGACTCAGGAGGGAGCACACGCACGCAAGTAAGGCACATAACAAAGCAACGTAACATAACGGTCAGATCTTTTGCGTCGCGACCCCCGGTCGCTCAAACCTTACCTGACATAAAGAACTGAAGTTCCAAAAAGGCTGTTTAACTAACGATAGACACTTTATCATAACAAAATAGCTAATATTAGGCATGTTAATCGATTTCCAGCTGAGTTATACACATTGACAAAGTACGACATTTTATACTCACTCCAACTCAACGATTGCCGAAATGCGCGCAAAAGTATCGAGCCCGAATGAGATTATTCAAGGACTCGACGTTGATAGACATATTAAGTTGTGCAAAACCATTTGAATATGCTTTCACCATAATCGATTAAATCCACGGATTACCTGTGAATAGGACGGTTTGTCTCGTACTCTTTTATGTCAAGATTACAGTCTTGCGTTGCCAATCCTTCCCAATTTTATTGAAAAGTCCTTTCAAGAGAAAAAAAAATTTGCTTTGTAGCGACGGAAAATTTAATTTTGGTAGTAGAATTTGTCAAGACAATGTTTGAAGTGTACAAATAGGAAAGTGGACTAGGCACCATAAAAAGCTGTGAACGAACTAGAGGGTGTAGTTGCATTATACTCAATTTAAAAGCCAGGAGGGGTGATGTGAATTTATGTTGGTAGTTTTGGAAACCTCTGATTGGTCATATGGTGCCCCAATTTCAAATAGCACTTCTTGGCATTGATTCTACCCTGATAATTGAGATAATTGACAGTTCTGTAAGTATATTATCATATTGTTTCCGTCGACCGTGCGTTTGAAATCTACATCAAAATACACGGGGTAATTCATTGGTGTCCCCTAACAATAGACGATTTTCTATTTATGAACGATTTTGGTGTAGACAACCAAACATACAAAAATATTTTGGAAATAAGCCGAAAAACTGCATGTTTTAAATTCTTGAATTACTACTTATCGTTTTTACTATATCATTCCACGGAACTATAATAATTTTATTAGTGATGAAAAAGTGATTAAGGACAAACGAAAACGGTGACCTTCCTTGTGACAATTTGATGATTCATTTTCGACTGTACTAACCTATAACATAAATGAATATTATCAGTGTTTGAATATGGAGAAAAAATATTGCAGTCTGTAGAATCTACGGTAAAGTTTTGTAACTATCACGAGAATAAAAAGGGCGATTATTGATCGCAAACATTAACATATAATAATTTCTTTTTTTTAAATTTTGATATATAAAATGACACTTTTTAAAACTGATTGACATTATGAAACGTCTTACTTTTTGTAACTAGTTGCATGGAGTAAAATTTTATGCAATTGGTGACGAAATAGTTATTTATGATATGAGTGTTAAAAGTGAGGTTTTATTTTGTGAGTGAAAACGTTTGTGAAATGAGCGGAGCGAATTGAACAATTTCACGAACAAAATAAAATCACTTTTAACACAAATACCATACAATGTTTTTTGTACAACTTCCCTATTTTGATAATGAAACGAGCGAATTTGCAATGACAATAAATTCAAAATGCATTTTAGTATTCAAATAATCAAAAGATTGTTGTGAATGGCAGACGTTGCCAACGTTATGATTACTAACAAATGAGAAAAGACGCTGTCATTTGAATTTCATTGAATTTTTCTCATCTGATTTCATCATAAGAAAATGGAGTGCTAAAAATATTTTTAACACTAGTGTTAAAAGTATTTTTAACACGCTGCTATGTAAACAATCGTTTTTAACATTGTTTGCTATCATTAAAAGTGTCACTTTTAATGACAGTTGTACAAAAAATGTTTTTCAAAATTAGTGACAAAAAGAATTATTTTATTTATTAAACTATTATAATACAAGTTAAAAACATGAATTATATATTAATTAATTACTATAAATATTGATAATACAATTATTGCAATTATTCAAATTAATTCCCGACGACATATTTTTTTCATTGCTCGAACTTGCTGTTATTTGGGAAGCGGCGCACATTGCATTGGATGTTTCACCAAATATTTCTTGTGCTATAAGTTTTTTATTATTCATTGAATTTTCAACATATTTCTCCGCAACAGAGGTAGATTTCCAACCTCCATGCCTCTTTAATTTTAAAATATCAGCGCCACTGTCTGCTAGGAAAGTGGCAGAGCTTCTTCTGAAGCAGTGGCCAGTATATAGAACAGGATATGAAAGACCAAGAAATTGTGCAATAACTTTTGGTAGACTGCTAAATGTGTTTATTCCCACAGGATTTCTGGTACATTTTTCATTCGCATATTTTACAAAAAATCTGTTGTGTTCAATAACCTAGGGACGCAACTTAATATATTTTCTTAATATTTCAACAAGATTCGTATTTTCAATGTCTCCAGTAATTTCTCCGGTAATTTCAAAATGCCGTATAAATTTGGTTTTTGAAGGTGGGATATCAACTCGAAAATGGCTTCCTTCGTCTATAACATTTTTAACTGGAAGAAATGTTAATTCTGCTTTCCTGCATTCTCCTGCCATTCCAATTATCATTGCAGCCTCGGCCATTAAGTATTCTTTGTCATCAGCTTCCACTAAAAATTTGCGAAATCTTCTTTAATAAAAACTTTTGACTTTTTAGCACTGTACCCGTTCGCTTGCCTTTTAATATATGCTACCAAATTTGTATATTTTTTTAATATCAATATTCCTTTTCAGATTTAGTTCAGACCTTAACATTGAGTAAAGTGTCCATAATTTGGGGACTTTTAGATCTTTCTTGCCCTCAAAATATGCAAGTGAAACTTTCTCATCAACATCTTTAATTTTCTTCTCATTACACCACGTAACAAATTTTTCGTATGCCAAATCATAAACTGTCTTTGACTTTTTGGGAATTACTGATAATAGAGCATTACCTGCTGCCTCTTCAATATCGCTTGGTAGCTCTTCAGAACTTGAATCACTCATTTTTTAGAAATAAAAATAAAAAATATATCAATCTCGCTAAAAACATTCCGTCTAGACTTTTTTACAAAATGTCAAACTGACAACTAACATGAAGTAACAGCAACAAACTAAATTTATGCTTTCCAAATTTTTATCAATTATATTAAATTTTATTTTTTTATTACTTTCTTCAAAATTAGAAAAAATCTTGTATGCAATACGTTACGAAATGAAATTTTGTGTAACTTCAAATTCAAATTCAGCGTTATTAAGTACCATGTGGGAAAAACCATTATCAGGTCGATTTTAATTCTCAAATTGACAATTTACAGTATGATAATATCATCCCGCTCCAGCATCCCCTTTGAATTATAAGCATCTCCTCGAAAATTTTGAATAAGAAAGGGTTGCGAAACTCACTCCGTTCGTTCCGCAAAAATCTCACGTGTTACACAAAATTAGGCATTTCGTAACTGATGGCATAAATAGCTATTAATAAGCTTCCTCACTATTTTGTTGAAATCGTTATTTCCAATAGTTTCATAAGCAATTAATTTAAACTTCTGTGATTATGAACCTTTTTAGACTCCTCTAATCCTCAGTTATGATTCCACCAAATTCAGAACAACCTTATATTGCAGAACAGAGGACTAAAATCCCTTTCCAACAAGGTGCCACACGAGCCCCTTTCTTATTCAAAATTTTCGAGGAGATGCTTATAATTCAAAGGGGATGCTGGAGCGGGATGATATTATCATACTGTAAATTGTCAATTTGAAAATTAAAATCGACCTGATATAGGTTTTTCCCACCTGGTACATAATAACGCTGAATTTGAATTTATTCCATACATATTGACCGCATTTTAAATAAATCTGGAAATCTAGCTTCTTTAAATTTGGTATTTCTGTTTGGTACACTCTGAAAACAATCGTAGTCAATTACTACGGGGTGAAGATCATGAGACATATTAGTTGTTCTCTTAGGATTGGCTTGTATTTTGGTTAAACCGACATAATCGAAGCAGTCCAAAAATAACTGTAGAGTTTTTTTATAGTTATTGTTTCTGTTTTCATGTAGGTACGTATAGTAAAAAGTCACTCGTACCGGTTCGGCAATTAACTCTAGCCACATGTTTTTTATTCGGTATTGGGGATGTTCAGACAGAATTTTTGGAAGTTCTGTTCTGTGAACTTTATATTGAAAGAATTAAATTAATGTCTCGATAACTATAAATTCCATAAATTCGCCATAACTTGTTCTCCATCTATGACAATTATCACTCCTAATTATTGAATGAATAGATATGAGAAACGGGATAAAAATATGACAAAATAACCGTTTCATAATCTCCAAATGATTTTGAATTATTGGAGTCAACAAGATAATGCCGAGGGTATTTCCGGTTCTGGAAAACAAAATCCTATTAATTTCAATAATATGTTGTTCCTGGGAATTCTCATATTTTTCACGACGGAATTATCAGTTATTTCTGTTTCAATATTCAAACCATACAAATATTTCCATAAGCATTGTTTGCCCCTGTGATATTCAACAAAATATTTGTTTTTCTCCAAACACTATTAGTTCAGTCGACAGGTGGGGTTAGGTGGAAAAAGGTCGGAAGTCAATGAAAGTTTAGTATGTTGTTCAGAGATGGTTAATTAACATTTTCTCAAGTTTTGGACCTCAAGGACCCTGTGCGAAAAAAGTAGGGGGAGGAAAACTACAAAATTTTCGACCTCTCTCCGGTTTCTCCTCGATAATTTTTTCTTTTACGTCCTACGGCAAAAACATATCGACACTTTTTTGTAGAGAGTTAAATTTTCTACAATTTTGACAAATGAAACATGTTTGTATGTCAATTCGCTATCGAGATATGACGCGTCGAAACATAGGTCATGTTTCAAAATTCGCTGAAAAATGACAAAAAAAAGTTGAGAGGTGTCCAGGGACACCCGGATGGAACGATATTTACAATATTTACTGGTATGCTATCATATACAGGGTGTTTTTAATATGACAGTAGAACACTAACCATTTAATACGTGAATTTCTGGCTTAATTTAAATGGAACAGCCAGTATCTGTTGGGTCTGTTGAACGTGGGAATTTATTACCTTTCAGTTGGTATTAGGGTTGCCTATATCTAACTCTGATAGTTCTCGAGAAATTTTAAATTCGTTTTTTTAATATTCAATTATTTGCTGACATCTAGTTAGGTAGCTATGACATGATTCTCCGATAAAAAGTTTTTAAAAATTTGAAATTTGTTATTTTGACAGTAAGTGCTTTGTTGTATAATTTATTATCGATAATTTAAAGGTCTCTTAAATCAGAATTTTATTAAGGTCACTCAAACATTAACATTGCAATGAGATTAGTAAAAAAACTTAAAGCTAACTGGAAGAAAAGTTCGAAAATTTTTACGTAACAAACTACCCGAACTTTTAGATGACGTTCCACTAGCTACAGAACGAAAAATGTGGCTACAGTTAGATGGTGGGTCTGTTGATTACAGTATAATTGTCCAGCGTTACCTGAAGAATATTTTTACACAAAAATGGATTGGGCGAGGGGCTCCTTATCTTTGGCCGCCAAGGTTCCCATGCTTGACGCCATTAGACTATTTTCTTTGGGGTTACATAAAAAGTATTGTCTACAATACAGAGCCAACCACTCCTGAGAACATGAAGAACAGGATAAGGACTATAAGGAGAGCGTTTCAAACAGTAACACCAGAAATGTTAAAGAAAGTGAGCAATAATTTTTTTTTAAAAAGGTTCAAATTTGTATCCAACAAGATGAGCGTCACTTTGAACACCTTCTTTGAATTTTTTGTACCTAGTTATTTTTTTTATAATTTTAAAGCTTATTGTATCTGTATGCCCAAAAATAGTGTACTTACCCTTAATAAAATTCTGATTTAAGAGACCTTTAATTTATCGATAATAAATCATACAACAAAGCACTTACTGTCAAAATAACAAATTGTGAATTTTTAAAATCTTTCCATCGGAGTATCATGTCATGGGTAACTAGATATCAGCAAATAATTGAGTATTAAAAAACAAATTTAAAACTTCTCGAGAACTATTAGAGTTAGATATAGGCAACCCTAATACCAACTGAAAGGTGATAAATTCCTACTTTTAACAGACCAAACAGATACAGGGTGTTCCATTGAAATTAAGCCAGAAATTTATGTATTAAATGGTTAGTGTTGTACTGTCATATTAAAAACACCGTGTATATGATAGCATACTAGTAGATATTGGAAACAGAATGTTAAAAGCTTCTAGTGAGATGGTGTAAAGCAAATGTGGTTATTCGTTTTTATTTTGAAGTTATTGTATTTTTTCGGAGAGTCTACAAATTATGTAAAATCGATTTATCCTGGAAACTGAACTAGATAGGTATAGGTTGATGAACTTACATTATTTTTAATAGTAAAATTCAAAAATGTGATAAAATACAGGGTGTTCCATTGAAAAAAACCTAACTTTGATACGGCACGCTTTTTTGGAGCACCCTGTATATTCCAAAATATTTTTAAATTATATTCCTAAGTAATCTACTTAATTCTACGTCTCATTTTTTCTAATTTTATTTGCCGTTAAGACGCCAGAGAATAGTTCGTTTATAGTGCCCCACCCTGTATATTTACTCTGTCTGTCTATTCTTTCATACACGTCATAGATGCACGGGACTTTGTAAACACAACAGAGTGTATATATATATATATATATATATATATATATATATATATATATATATATATATACTCTCTCGACTTCGTAAACACAACAGCGTTTAGGTTAGAACACGCACGGCTTGCTAAATACATACGTTCTGAAATTGTAATATTAAAATATGATTTGTTTTTGAATTTATTAAAATTCATTCATCATTATGATTATTTTTTATTATTTATTATTTACAAAAAACCTGTATACACTCAACAAAAATAATCGACGCGACACCACACTGTTCAATGCGAAATAGAAATAGAAATTGCTACATGTAATACCTTTCTTCGCATATAATACACATGAGAGCTCATGGCAGCATGTGTTGAATGCCTTGATATAGACGCGTAGGTTGATGGTTCGCGCCCGAACTAAGGTGAAAATTTTCTCAATTTATTTGCTTTCTATAAGAGAGAAAGATACAGACAGAGAAACATGCGATGCGCACAGCCTAGCGCATAGCTTCCTATATCAAAAAGTGTCGTGACAAAACTTTTCGTAAGAATTTCTTCCGTCTAGCCTCCTTTCACAACGCGCGATAAGGAACTTCGTTCCAAAAATGCAAACTTCCACCTTATTTCATCTGTTATACCCGAATTATGATAAGATGTTGTAATTATGGTTTTTGGTTGAAGTCACCAACTTTGGACACCCCATCCCCCCTTCCCCCACTCAATCCAATTCTTAAAAGCTAACTTTCTGATGAAATCCAACCATACCTATTAATCGACATCATTTTGGTATTGATATCAGTTACTTTCCGGATCGATATCCCCCCTCCTTCCTATATAATTAAGCCAGGGCAGGTTAGACGTGGTCCTTTCGTGGAAATAATTAATGTAATTAAGAATATTAAGTTATTCTCGAGGCATATATTATATTGGGGAATAAGAATATCGAAATGTGCTTATCATAGTGGGTACTCATTTGTACTTATTGCATTTCCTCTTGAGATTTATTAGCCGCTGGTTCTGTTCGTGACAGCTCGTCGTCCTCCTGAGCGATCAGGCTGTCAATGATGTCGTTGTCGTCGTATTCATCCAGTATGTCTGGTGAGTCTTCCTCGTTCAAATCAGTTGCGGGGGCGTTTTCGCAGCAGTGGCCTGTGCAGTGCTTGCACATTGCTGAGCACCGGAGATCTGCTTTCATTCAGCCACAAGCTCCGGTGCTACAGCCTTTGCTGCACTTGCAGGAAACAATCTGGAGGAGGTCATCTGGCGCAGCATTTCTGGTTGCGGGGATTGGTAGTACCCCTCGCGTGGTTAGGCTCCAGCCCCATACTGATGGAGGAAGATTATTGCCCAACCATACCTGTAATTGCTGGTAAGTGCGGAGGGAGTGGAACTTGGCAGCGTCCCTTGTTGGTGGTAGGCGGGCTAGTTTTAATTTAGCCTTCGTCACTGATCGTGTGAATAATTGGTAAATTAGGTCGTCGAGGTTGTCATTGTCAATGTTGCCTCCATAAACTGCTACCAGGAACTTCTCTCCAGCGTCGCTGATCTGCTGAAGAGTAGTGTTTGGTGTGAGAAACGGGACCACTGTTGCAGAGAGGGAGGTATTCTTCATGTAGGTACTTTCGAATTCGCTGGCCTTGGTTATGGCGGTGTTGACGATCATCACGTCAGCGTCCTCATATGCATGCTTCACTTCGATGCTAGCACCCGCCATTCGTGTCATTAGCATAGCGGAATTTGAAAAATGACCTTTTCTTCGAAGCGCCATATTTCGGTAACAAATTGACACACAAACATGTTTGAAGGAACAATTTTGTAGAGGATTTAACGATCTACAAAAAAGTGGATAAACGTTTTTGGCGTAGAACGTAAGGCAAAGAAGTTAATGAGGAAAAGCCAGAGCAAGGTCGAAAATTTTGCAGTTCCCCCCCCGCCTTCCTCTTTAGCACAGTGTCCTCGAGGTCCAAAACTTGGGAAAATCTTGATTAAACATCCCTGAACAACAAGTTTCATCAACTTCCGACCTTTTTCTATCTGAAACTACCTGTCGACTGAACTATATGTTTATTAGTCCAGTTTGAACTGTAAAAATTCCATTGAATGAAACAGTTATTTTAATAAAACTTACTAATCACTATAATAGTTTGTTGATGGGATGAAAGTCAAGCACGATTCTTATATTGATTTGCGGAAAATCGATAGTACTCACCTATTTGAAAGATTATCCCTCGGAAAATTTGCGGTTTATACAGGGTGGTCCGTGAGTAATAGTCCAAAGTGAAATGGAAGACTCTTCGCCTAAAAATAACACAATCTGACGCAACTCCTCTCAATAAAATATCGATAATGAGAAAGATACAGGGTGGCAAAGTTGAAATGTCAAAAATGTATTTTCTCAGTAAATTGGGAGATTTTGGTTACACAAACGTGAAAATTTGGAAATAGTGGTTTTAGGACCTGGGAAATCATGATGTGTTATCCATTCCGATGTATTTTCTAGAGTAACTGAGCGATTGAAAATTGAAAAACATTTTTATGGACAGGGATTAAACATTGACGGCAATAATGACATTTTGTGCTTGCTATATGCGGATGATCTCGTCATACTTGCACATTCAGAAATTGACGTATCAAGGAAACTTAAATATTTGGAAACCTACAAAGCTTTGTTATTATTATTATTAATTATGAGACGATTTCGCAGAGTTTTTTGCTGTTGTATCTGTAAAACCATCGGAGAAGACGTTCAGGTCCAGGTTGCAGTGCACCAGGTGCTCGGGGGATCGTTTTCAACGTCAAATTCTGCTTTAGCGACCCATAAAACTCCCCCACAATGATTTTTGGGTTGTTTTTGACACTCTTGTCAGGTAAATTCTCGGAGAGGACGTCGACGTCCAGGTTGGGGCGCACCAGGTGTGCGGGGGGTGGTCGCCGATGCCATATTTGAATTCAGCGACCCAAAAAACCCCCGGGCGCCAAGTGTTTTTCCTTCCCCGCACGAATTCTGGGAGTGTTCCACGGAGATGACGTTCGTCGGCGTTCCTGAGCCCCAGGTGGTCAGGGTGTCAGCGACCTCGAAAACCCCCGAGTTTCCATTCTGGGCCAGTTCTGACTCTTTCTTACAAAGTTATTAAGTTGTCCGAAGGGCGTCTCAAAAAATGCATTTTTCGAATGCATTTTTTGCTGCAACAATGCAATTTCTGATTTTGGACAAATGAAAACTAGGTAACTTTTTTACAAATAATTTTTGCAAGCGAATGCCGAAAACCGCATTCCGATCGGTGCTGCCCGAAAAAAAATTTTTTTTTCGCGTATAATGACGCGACTATAAATATTTCCTGACAGTGGTATCAAGGATACCCAAAATAAGCAGAATTGAACTATCACGAAATTTTTCAAATTCGCACGTGCTAGCAAGTTGTAGTACTTTGACAAAACAGTCGATATTTTCCGACTGTCCTTGGTTCCTCAGGTGAAATGTGTCGTTTACAAGTAAAATTTTTCATTGGCTTAAAAGCAGACTCGAATTTCTTCACTACTGTATCCAAGTCTAATTTGTTAATTATTTAAAAAAAAATTAACAATAAAAAAA
>CAJUYG010001856.1:0-18959 GCA_910591675.1 Galerucella calmariensis | reverse complement strand
AGTATTCAGATCTCTTACTTAATCACAATTTCCTGTCATATTTAGGTAAATCGTGTTATCAATAGATGTCAAGATAGCATTATTATTATATTATAAAGTCTTAAAAATTATGAAATTGCTTTTTAAAAAGACGTAGGTAAATCTGCAGAATGTCAATTAGAAGGGGCAATATCACTTGGCGCTATATAAGTACAAGATATATATCATCCGTCCAGAAGCTCTTAGAGCCTAATTCTGGACTTGAGATCACGCTAAAATAATTTTAATACATTAAACCCAGTGAAGGGAATGCTAAGCATGCAATAATAGCGACATTCTCACAACTAACCAAAAATTATATTGACAAAAACCATCTCGGTTTTGTAGTTATTCACTAAATTACAGTTTCCTGTCACAGTTTTTATATTTGAGTGAGCCAGAATGACTAAAATAATCTAAAACTATTATCTTGACATACAGCGTTGCTGAGAAGTCTCGCACCAAGGAATTATCTTTGAAACAGATAGAGGGAAAGTTATGAAATTCTGGGACGATGAATGAGACTCTATTTTGCATATTTTAAAGCAAATATCAAATGTTTTTGACATCAGCGGTTAGCGTCCATTGAAGGTACGCTGACCGGTGCTGAATATCTTGACTTACCTCAAAATGAAGTTATACCTGAAATAAATCGATTATTTCCTAATATGCACGTATACTTTCAACAAGATGGTGCACCTTCACATTATCAAAGAAACGTTAGGCAATATGTAAATACAATTTTTCCGCAGAGCTAGATTGGTCGAAGAGGTGCAATTGAGTGGCCGGCAAGATCACCTGACTTAACAACTCTCGATTTTTGTCTCTAGGGCTACCTGAAAGACCGCGTTTATGTGAACAGACCAACTAACTTGAACGATTTAAAGGATCGCATGCACGTCTCGAAATGCAGGGAATCACTCCACAAATGATCGACGATTCTATTCTTAGCTTCGAAGAGAGATTGTATCATTGTCAACAAACTAATGGCCAGCATTTTGGGCACTTATTGTAATAAAGTATTTGTAACTTGAATAAATGTTTAGTTTATAAATTCCTGCAACACGCAGTTTTTATTAAAATTATAATTTTAATATTTTTGTTAAATTTTTATCATAATATCCGAGTCAAGTTATACATTGGGATTATTTTTGGAAAGAGAAAAAATAAGCTACGAACTAGGTTGTCATTTAAAAAAATTCAAGATGGTGGCCGTACACTAAACGCTAACGTCTAAAACATTTGACATTTGCTCTAAAATATGCAAAATAGAGTCTCATCCAACGTCCTGGAATTTCATGACCTTCGCTTCCTTCGTTTCAAAGATAACCCGTTGGTGCGAAACTTTTCAGCAACGCTGTATATTTGAATTGCATTCATAAGTTGATTTTATAGAAGTTAATGTGAAGACATGGGGTTGGTGAATGATTATTTTCCTAACAAGTGCGGAAAGTGATACTTTCCCGCACGCGGCTGCAGTTGACCCGAACGACGCGAATCGGAGTTCGGGCAGTCCGGGCAAGCGGTCAACGGCGGGAAAGACACTTTAGGCATGAGGTGGGAACATTATTTTTTCTACGACCGTATATACAAACCCATTTTTCAAAAGTTATTTTATTTCCACAAACATATACAACATTCAACCAAAAACTATATTATATTATAAATATTAATATTAAAAAACACAATTTGTTGCATTCTGTAAATTACTTGAAATTGCCGGTCCAGTGGAGTTATTTGGTGTTAACTGGTAAGTAGATGACGTTGATGAGGATGGCATCGGTTGCAGGACACATAAAGATGACTATGAAGGTGACGGCAACGGTTTTAAGTCATTTGTAAATGAAAGAATTTTATTTGATATATTTTTCTTATATCTATCTATCACTAGTGCGGGAAAGTGACACTTTCAAAACTGAAATGCTTGCGGAAAAGTGGGTTAAAACACACGGTCGTAGAAAGAATAGTGTGCGACTTTTGGAAAGATAATCGACCGAAACTTTTTATTTCGATCTGGGCATTGTAATGAAGGGTAGTTGGGAGTATTTTCGAATATTATTTCAGGTTTATAAGGGAGTGGTTGTTATTCGGAAGGGTTCCCGTGAAAATACTGAAAAATTGTTCAATTTCTTCATTATTTGGAGAGTTTTTATTGAAATTTTGTGTTTGTCTGGTGAACATACCCATGGGTTCATTTCTGGTTTGAATTTTTTGTATACCGCTTATGGAAGAGGAAGTAATTTGATGATGTTGAGTGTTTCTAGGAAGAGAAGATCTATTGAGATTTTGACCGTTGTCACCAAAATGTGGAGGATGAAACACATTTATTTGGATATTGTTTTGGAAATCAATCCTTGCACCGAGAGAAAAGTTATTTATAGACAAATAAACTGATTTGTTTGACCCCCCTTTGTTTAAAACTAACATTGCTTATTTATTATTAAGAAGCCATATTAACGTGAAAATATTGGGAAATTTTGATATAAAAAAATGATTTATTCGAGTGTAATTTCTTTAATGTAAAAAAATTTGTTCTCCATGTTCTCCACACCTTCATACAATAGTTCTCCAGGAACTATGAAAGTCTACGAAGCACAATAAAATTTTTTGAAATAAAATATAACAATGCTATTTGGGTAAAAATTGTTTTCATTACCCAGAAAAAAACCTAACATCTTCAATAATATTCCATCACTTTAAAACAACAAATTAAATATTCATAGTAAATCATTCGAGAGCTTTGACAGAAATTTACATTTTTTAAATAAACCTATAGATTATTAGCCTCAAATAAGATCTACTTTATACCGAAAAAATAAGTATTTCAGTATAATTGTACATTTATTGTTACAAAAAAAAAAACGTATTTGCTACAAATCACATATTTCTTCACCCGTAAGGAATCACATTAGCCTACGAATTATGTGGCAATTGAAACAAAGAATTCTCACCCCACCCTTCCCTATTATTCAGTAACGGTCACCACCTATATACGTTTGGCGTCAGTCTGCATTAGATCAGTTTTTGCAATTTTACCAATTATTTTGTTTTTGTGAAGTATGTGGTTGAAGTGCTGTGGACAAAAATAAGTTTAATAATAGAATGAATGAATTGTTAAACTCATGGCGATTACAAGAATTGTGAGATATCTTTGAAGGTATTGGGAAATTAAAAATTTGTTGTGAAGTATCACAAGGGGTAGGCGAAGAGTTGATGGGTAGTGAAAAATTTCGTTGAGGACTGTTGTGCGGATTGGAATGAGTTATCTGTTTGGTGATATTTTCGAAAAAATATCTTATGAACGTCGTTGGCAGAATGAATATGATAATATCGGTCGTACGTCTGTCCAAATAATTTGGTAAGAGTAATTAAGAAAATTCATTGGTTTCCCTTTGAGCAGCATTCGGAATAAATTATTGAACTGGATTTATGTCTTGAGTTATTTAATCATCATATAATGGATGAATGAATGAATGAATGGAAGGGAAGAGATTGTCTCCGGTAGTGAATTCGGGAAAAGTGGCATAAATGCTACAAATATCATTGTTGCTTATATGCATGTTGGTTATTGAATTATCTCATGAATCAGAAGTACTGCTCCAGCGAGAAAATATTTATAGAAAGATTTGATAAAACTAGAATGCAAATTTTCTAGAGAAATCTCACTAAAATTGCTCACAAAGGAAGGAAAGGTAGAATTCACTTGTGAGGCTGATTACTTATGATTTCCTTAGCATGCTTTTCTTCCTATTCACAGGTTCGTAGAACTCTCGTCAAACAATTGCAATCGACTAAGAAACGGGAGAACAGGATCCTATTCGCAGCGCCAGAAATTTTTATCGCTTCACTTTTTAACTTTTTAAAACTGCACTAAAAGGAAACTTACTGAATTTTCACAATAAAAATGATTCCATAAAAAAACTGTTGTCATGAAAATCTAATTGTGAAAAGCACGAAAATACATGTAATTGAACATTTTATTATTGACTTTGCAGGTTGGTATCGATTTGTATTTTTAGAGGCGAATTTTATCAAAAAAAATTATATAGAGTGTGCCATGTGACAGTGGCCAATACCAACCTTCTTATTCCAAACGCAACCTCCTGAATATTACACTTACCGACTTAAAATTCGATCCATTCAAAACAATGATTTATTTAAAAATTTTTCAAATTTTTTTTCAAATGGGGAGGTTGATTCATTTGAATTTTTAAGCAACTTTTAGATAAAATACTGTAGTTTTAAGGTTATCCGTGATGTGCTATATCCACATGTAATTCCATTTGCACTGTTTATAGGAAACAAATTCATGTTTATGCACGACAACACTCGACCATATATTGCGAGGATTGTATCTCAATATTTGGACGAAACAGAAATTCAAAGGATGAACTGGCCATCATGTAGCCCAGACCTCAATCCAATGGAGCACGTCTGGGACATGATGGGCAGACGTGTTCGTAACCGAGTTCCTTTTCCAAGTAATTTGAATTTTTTGAGAGATGCTTTTGTCCAAGAATGGGATCAGATTGACCCATAGAGATAGTAATAAGGAAGGAGACGACATCCAGTGTTAGGTTCCATATGTACATGTGGAATCAGTGGGCGTGGCTAAGTATGGTACGCAACGTATTTCTGCACAGAACCGGATTTGATATTTTTCGATATATGAATTTTTAATATTGATAATCGATGTAATACAGTGAATCCTTTTTAATATTTGTAATACACCCCTGCATATTATTCATCTTACCCGTGGTACGTTATTCCCGAAGATTTCTTAATATCCACCCCTGTCTCGACTGGTTCAACTTCTAACAGCACAAGAAACCATTTTAGGCAATCAATTAAAACAAAAATATCTTTAAAAATGTAATTTACAACACCAATGACACTTAAAAATAACTTTGACATTAGCGTGGCACGAAAATGGCTGACCGAGTACGCTTTAGATCACGTGACTTCGTCTCTTCCCTTATTTATATCTCTATGGATTGACCAGATGGAGATTCGACATCCAATAGAGGATATGCCACGACGCATTGAGGCAGTTATTCGCGCTCGGTGGGGGAAGTACCCGTTATCAATTTGTAATAACTATTAGTTTATTTGTTGTTTGATTTGTTTATAAAATCAGGTATTACTCTGCTAAACCTGAATAAAAAATTAGGAATGTTGCATTTTCTTTAAACCGTCACATTTCACAAATAAATTGAGATATTGGGGTAAATAAAAAAACAAAATGTTGGAAACAAATCAGTCTTCTTGATAAAATTGATTGTGTGCAGATCCACCAGCAGAATTAACCTACAGGGTGTGTCAAAAGTAGAGGAAAAAATTGTTTCCTTTTCTCCCCAGTATATCCAGCGAATACTGAACAACTTTTAGATGTCCGAATCTTAAAACTACAGTATTTTATCCAAAAGTTGCTGAAAAATTCAAATAAATCAGCTTCCGCATTTGAAAGTAAGAGCATTTTCAAATAAAAAATAATAAAAAATAAATCATCATTTTGAATGGATCGAATTTTAAGTCGGTAAGTGTATATTTTTCAAATTCTTGAAAAAATTTTAGACATAATTCATGTACAATGTCCTAAGCCTGTACCCAACTATTTCGGAAATATAACTATTTCAGGACTATCACAATAATTATTAATATTGGGAGAAAAAATTTACTCACAAATTCGCTACATAACACTCAATACTTATCCCCATTTAGCCCTTGATATTGAGAAAGTGAGCTAAAACCATTCCTACGTTCGTGTTTACTGATATGAAATGAACAAAATACATAAACAGTTTTGTTTATTTTCGTATAAAACTTCAACGGTCTAATTAATAAACACGGAGTAACCTAAAACTAACTTTATTCTATGCTTAAACCATTAGTTTGACAAATACGCTATAGTCCGGGGATGTAAGGACATCAGTGGCGGCTCCTCGAAGGAGGCTGAGGAGGCTCAGCCTCCTCAACAATTTATCTAGCAAATAGCACCAGAAATATTTTGTTGATTATTCTTCATTTTATTTCCCGCTTATCTAAAATTTTTCAATTTCACAATTAATTCCCCGTTTTCACTACTTATTCTAGCATCTGACAACAGTGCCCTGAGGCTAGATTCCATACAAACATCTCTCTCGAAACACGTGCTGCTCAACACAGTTGCCGTTTTTTCTACCAGTCCAATTGCTAATACCGCGAAAAATGCGTAAATGGCAACACTCTCCGGAGGCTCAGCTTCCATCGGTTGCGAAGATATACGAATCAATATCAACTACGGAATACAGAATACGAGCGTGGGTTTGTGCATGCTTGTTTTGTTTTAGATGATTGGCGAGAATAATAAAGTTTTGTTTTTTCTTGATACTTTTGAATTAATATTTGAACAAAGAGATGTTATTTGTTATTTACAACATGAATTCACTGATATAATTTATTCAAGAGAGCGTTTGAAGCATCCCATTGATAAAATTTCAAGTTTCCGTAATACAGAATTTCATTTGAAAATTTTTCAACTGATGAGGTTCCTCCCGTGAAAAGGAGGAAAACATTATTTTGTAGACAAGAAACTGGAACTACATTATGTATAAACAACTTTTTCATGAAATTTTAGATAGGTATTGAACTCGGTATTAAAGGTCAAATTGAGATTCGATTTTCCGATTTACATGAATTGAGGTTTTTCGACTTGACGAATAAAAGCTTATTCGAATGTTTTTCACAATAGTTTTTCAATACTACACTTTGAGATAACTTAGTTCTAAAATATAAATTTCTTGATAACATAGCACTGCACAATGAATTATTCGAACAAAAAAAAATTAATTAAGAATAATTAAAAATTTATGGGACTTGAGATCCCCTAAACCCCTCCCCTCAGAGGCCAACAAACAGAAATCTAAATTTCAAAGCATATAAAATATATAACTAAAAAGGCAGACACTTTTGAGGAGATTAACATATAATAAAAACACCCTCAAGTTGTTTTTTTTTAATACAAAATGAAGTGTTTGATTCACGCTGCCATTTTAACAGCGTCTTAATTTCATACAATAAAAATTAATTACAAAAAGGCAGACACTTCTGTTGGGGTTTAATTATCGAAAAACATGAAAATAAATATTAATTTTAATAGAAAGAGATAGGCAGCGCATAGTCGTGGATGTAAGCGAGAGCACCAATTACCGGCCTAGCTACGGTCAAAATAATACCATTGTACAATCGATAAATGAAGATTTGTATTGTGCAAATCACGAAGAGGCCGATACAAAAATCATTTATTGTGCTTGTCAACTGGAAAATGAGTCTGCTGCCAATATTCTCATAAAATCTTGTGACACTGATGTTTTAATTATCATGCTTGGGAACATGGATCACCTGAAAAGTGATAACTTAAACATTTACATGGAGTATGGAGCTGCTAATAAGAGACGAATTATAAATATTACGCAGTTACATATTGAATTAGGAATTACAAATACATTGTAGGTTAGGAACAGGAAAATAAGAAGCATATCCAAGACTTCAAACGTAGGTACTGCTATGAGGAAAAAACGTTTGAACAAAGAAGGAAGTTTGCTTATAAATATTTATTACGGGTCGTTTGTTAAGTAACTTCCAATATACATACCTTCACAACTGCTTTGAACACAGTAATGCTGCACGAGGTGACGCCGACTGAGACCAAGCTAAAACTGCAGGTAGCTATGCTGTACACAGATACCTACACGAAAAATATTAAACTTTGAACACTGATCGAATCTGAAATTTTCTTTTCAAAATACGTGGTTTTTGGAGACAAACATTTTCAAAATATCAATGAATCCATTAATCATATTTTTCATTGTCAAATTTGGGAAAAGCAGAGAGAACATGTTTTCTTCATTTAAACTCGTAAACAATAACTTAAAAAGATGGAAAAAAAATTTTTGTTATTGTTCATAAAACTACAACTTATTATCTATCGATTGCAGTAAACCGCGTATCGATAGCGTTGATTTTCATGAAATGAGACAAGATCGAAAGAAAATTATATATTGAAAATTTGTAGGGCCGCCATTTTGAATTTCCAAAATCTGAAAACAGCAATGTTTTCAGGTGCCAGACTACTATATCTTCAATTTTTAGAAAGTCGTTATTGTTATTCTAATTATGTTTGTCGCCTAAGAAACCCATTTTCATTTTTTTTCAATTTTTCGAAAATTAAGGGCTGAAAAAAATTTGTTTTTGAATATTGCATAACGTCATCTTATAGGGTATAAAATTATTCACAATTTTTAAGCCTACAATTTTTTTGTACAATAAAACCTAAAAAAGTTATGGACGAAGAACTGTGGCATTTCACGTGCTCCAAGCTATGCTTGCAAGCTGCATCGTAAGCTCGAGAGGAATCTTCTCACAAATCTAGGAAAGTAGTCTATACTACATATACTTTCGTTCAAAGAAGTGAAATCCCTGGTGGAAATCTTTTTCGTTTCACCACAACTTTCGGACTAACTTCCCCGAACTACTATTACTAAACTCATATTAGACAAGGAATAGGCTACTCCGAGGTTAGTCTGGGACTAACTTTCGTATTAACTTTAATCCAAGGAAAAAGGTAGTTTAAGCTCGGAGTAACCTGCGACCAAATATAATTTTAGTTTTGTTGAACTGTCAATAATTGTGGTAGTATTATTAATATGTTGTCATATCCTAATTCGAAATTTAGTTTGTCGTTTTTGCATTATCAGTTCGTATTATTACTCAGTTTATTTTTATTAATTATGTATATTTATTAAGTATTTGCTTTGGTTCAGTGAGTAGTAATTATTTTGCGATGGAAGGAAGAGGTTATTATTTGGACGATTTGAGAATGATGGAAGAAGCAGAGAATATTCGTCCGATCAGAAAAATAAAATTTTATAAAATTCGGGTTAATCCTTTAGAAAAATTGTAAGAAGAGGAATTGAAAGCTATAAAATCGAAAATAAAAATTTTTTATCAGTTTCTATTTAATTTTTCCTTTTCCTTTTGTTGCACAATTTTTTCATGTTCTTTGCACACCTTTTTTCGATTTATCAATTTGAGTGACTTAATTTTTTTCAACAGAACATACTAAATATACAGGGTGTAACAAAAAGGCAGGTCATAAATCATACCACATATTCTGGGGCTAGAAATAACTCTATCCAACCCAAGTTACCCTAGTACAAATGTGCATGCGAAAAAAGAAATCCTTGTGGCTGCAATTAGATATCGTCAGAAGCCATTGCTTTTCCAGAATATTCGGTTTTCGTTAGTAAAACGGTGCCGACTGTGTATTCAAGAAAATGGGGGGCCATTTCGAACATCTAATAAAAACTACACATTTGTAAATAAATAAGATTCAATCAAAAATTTGGGACCCTGGTAAAACTTAAAAATTCATTGACTTTAATTTTTGTTACTCGAAATTTTTGAAGCATCATGAAAAATAGGCCGTATTTCGATAAAAACTGATAATTGTAAAAAGTACTAGGGGGCAAAAAAAGTTTCAAAAATAATGTGTTTGAATAATGGTGCCACAATAAGCATTAAATTGTAACGTACACAAAAATTTTGGGGGGTTTAGGGGATCTCAACTCCCATAAATTTTTAACGGGGCGCAATAGTTCCTCAATTTTTTAAGATGCTCCAATCATGAAAAAGCCACTTGTAAACTTTCATTATAATATGGCGAACAGCTGTCGAAATATTTGAAAAAATCAATTTTCATTAGGTAACTTCGAAAGGTTGTAACTTTTTTCGCATGCACATTTGTACTAGGGTAACTTGGGTTGGATCGAGTTATTCTTAGCCCCAGAATATGTGGTATGATTTATGACCTGCCTTTTTGTTACACCCTGTATATACTTAACACTATGAACAATGAAAAACGAAAAAAAAATCGGAAATACTACTTTAAGCACAACATACAAACAGAGATAATAAATGAGATAAGTAACTATTTTTGAAATGGATGAACATAGCAGTGACACATGTCACAATAAAAACAGAACAGATGTCACCATAACGTCACTTTATTGGTCAATTCCTCGGTCAATTCCTACCATAAAACTGTGAATATTCCTTAAGTTATCTCCAAACCCAAGGAAAGAGTAACTATTATCTCCTTAGTCGGAGTTTATTGATAGCAATTGTATTACTTCTTTAAACCTACGCTAGACTCAGAGTAACACTAGTCTCCAACCTAATCTAAGAGCGTTGAGTGATCTAAGAGTAAGGGCGGAGTAAGAAATTTTTATTAATAAGACAGATACAGTTAGCAGCTTGTTTTCTGTCTGCATGACAGTAATGATTAGTGTCAGTGCTATTGTCGTTTGAATTTCGTTAACTGTAGGTACGTAATAATATCAGAAAAATGATTCATTCAACAGAAATGCACAAAATAACCATTCTACAAATGATTGGTTATGGATATAACACACGGCTAAAAATGCAAGTCGCGCATTAAAAAATACAGATCGGCGTGTTCAAGCGTTTTTCCCAGCACTCCCTCATTTATTCGTTATCGATTTTATTCCATTTGGCTGTTCCACACTGTACATAAATAACAGATAAAAATACAATAATTTCAATTCAATAGAGAAGAGTCGGTTAATGAATTATTATGTTTTCGTAGCCCAGTGTATGAAGGGTATAGTAGTATAGAGATTTGGCTAGGAAAAATATAAGTTGTAGGCGTGAAGTTCGAGTCCTGGACACGGTGAATTTATTATCTTGTGATATTTGCAAATGGATAACCTTCAATAAGAATAATCTTTCCATAGGATCAATATTTTCTGATTTATAACAGAGATTCCAATAATTTATTTTACAATAAAAACAAAAATCTTGTAAATAAGAATACGTCAGGTTGAGTTTGAGCGACCGGGGGTCGCGACATAAAAGATCTGACCGTTACGTTACCTTACGTTACGTTGCTTCGTTATGTGCCTCGCTTGCGTGCGTGTGCTCTCCCCTGAGTCTCTCTCTTGTTTACGAAGCAGCGATTCATATGCTTCGGCCCGGAATCGAACCCGGGCTACCCGCGTGGAAGGCGAGCATTCTACCACTGAACCACCGATGCTATATTAAAATTCTATGCAAAGCTGGTATTTGCAGTGCTGGTGATCTACTAGAATTTGTTCGGATGAATTTTTACTATTACTTCCATAATTTTTTTTGCGCGATTGATCTTTTTTGTTTATTTACAGCAACGGTTGTTAGGACGGTAGGTTGTGTTTACTGGTTTCTAAGTTTAACACGTCGATAATTGATTTACTTACCGTTCAGACGTCGAAAAGTAATAAATAGCATAAAAACAATTTCACCAAAATGCAAAATTATATTTTAAACTGATCGAGAAGTACAAATGTCACTTTTGATATTTCGTTCATTCCGAAGCAAATTTTTTCTACGACCCACTTAAGAAAAAATCTGGAAAATAAAAATTTCTATAAACTGTAATAAAACTTCAAATTGAAAATTTACCAATTCAATCTTATGTTTCTACTATTTTTTTTGTGTTGAACGTACAGTTCTTGAATGTCCAATTTGTATAATGCTACGGTTTCCCTTTTCAAATATACGATGCTGTTATAAGTAGATGTTGCCAGTCGGACTCCTTCATGAAGGGTACCGTACCATTATCTATAATAATGAATATTCTGCTAAATATTTCAGACGTCTACCTGTTGTCGTTATTAATATCAAGCAGAAGAATCATTTTAAAATAAAATTAACCATAAAAAAACTTTTCCACGGGAAATCGAACCCGGGTCTGCCGCGTGAGAGTCTGGTTCGCTTACTACTCGACCACCAAGGAATATGCTAATTGTTTATCTATAACGTCAAATGTATTACATAATTCAATGTATACAAAACCATCAAAGGTAAGGGAATGAAGCTCAAAGAATGGCAAAACCTCAAAATTTTTTTGTCCAAGATTCTACCCTCTAGCTCATTTTCTATACCGTGTTCCGTTGCACGCTTTTTGTTTCCAGGGGTGAAAACTACCTCCAATTGTCAAAAATTATAAAATATTCTCGTAAACCTCAGAGGGGTGGAGATTTGATTTGGATTAGTTGAATAATTATTAAATATTGAAGAGATGGGGCTTTTACTTGATGTAGATCCATATTGGATGATGAAATAAAACAATTTAATTTGTTAAAATCTAGTAGATTTTAACATGTTGGATTGTTTTTTTTCTCATCATTGAGTAATTATTGTTTTATGCTTTGGAATACAAGTTCTAATGTTTCAGCCCTTGAACCATTGTTAGAGCTCAATATAAAAACTATTTATCAAAAAAATGCTTTCAATTTGCATAAAAATTTGGGATTGGGCTCCCGACTTCATATTCTAATGTAAATGGGCGCTGATTATTTTTAGAGGTGAAAACTACCCCTTATTGTCAAAAATTATAAGAATACATTGTAAGCCTTTATATGGGTAAAATTTGGCTTGGCTTTGTTAAATAGTAATTGTTTAATGCTTCAGGATATCATATTATAACCCTTGAAAATTCTACCTTGCTAGAGCTTAATATGAAAATAGATTTTTTCCAAAAAAAAAGATTGATAATCATAGTGATTTTATTTAAGAATTGTATTTTCCAAAATATGTATTAAGCTCATTTTGCGACTTAATAACATCACAGTTTTCATAAAGTAACTTAATAGAATATGAATAGAAAACAAACGTGTAAGGTATTACTGCCAAATAAATAAACTGTTTATGTAAATTATCACGCTTCATCATTTTTAGTTTTTTTCAAAACGATTTTGTAGGGATTTCCAAGAGTATTTGGTTTGAATTATTCAGGATTTCTCAGTTCCTAATTCTAGCGTGTTTAAATGGCTCAAATAGGGTGATGTTCGCCCGTAAATAGAGGTTTTGAACGGCTATACCAAATATTCACTGTCTAGAAAATCTATGCAAAGGTACATTTTAGTTATTGAAAAACCTTTAACTTGGTACTTAAATATTTTTCCCGTATCTCCAGTCTTTTCGAAGATATTTTGGAAAAAAACGATGTTGCGAAAAACCATTTTCTCTTTAAACTCCAATTTTTCTCAAATTAGGAATTTTAAATTGGCCAAACTTTTTGAATGTATTGACAATACATATGTATATGAAGAGTGGAGGTCAATTTGAATTAGGAAGTAGTTGCACTGATTTTTTCGTAGAAAAAAGTAGGTACCGAGACCTTCTTTTGATCATAAGTCGCTCAATTTTCATGCTAGAGAATTTTTTCTTCGAAATGTCTGATTATATACTTTAAAACAAATTCTATTTTCTCCTCGGAAAATGCGAAGTTTTCCGCTTATTTGACTTTGAATCTTTCAAATTGGTCGTAGGATATTAAAGAAAAATAATTTTGTTTTTTCGAAAGCTAAAATTTCGCTTCCAGCAGTTTTTTGATACTTTCAACCGCGAATAACTTGGGAAATATTAGTTTTACGAAAAATGTTTGGAGAACATTTCCATTATTAATTTTTCCATCGATTCCTGTAGTTAAAGTGGAATAAATTTCCGCTCCCGAGATGACATGTGGTGGCAACCTCCATCAAAGTGGCATGATATAGAAAATTTTCCTTGCGCTATTCCCCAATTTCTGTAAAAGTTTCAAGTAAACCAAGGACAAGGAAATTACGAGCCAAAATGCTTTATTTTCTGTACTATACGTTTAGTGTACCTGGAAAGGCGAGAGTAAAATTCACACAAGGATACTTGAATTTCAAATAATCAGAAAGTTAAATTAATTAGTGTAGAACACCTTGTGCAAAAACTAGTGTTATCTGAAATATAATTTCCTTACTTATTACTAAGTTTATTGATCATATCTAAATGAAAAAAGTTTATTCTAATGCAATTGCAGAAGTAATGAACACGTTTGCAGGCTTTTTCGAGGCGAGTGCCGGCATATGTATTTTGCTTCTGTAACTGATTTGGACAAACTTTACCGCAGTAAGGCTTTTGGTAATAACTTATTGTGTGGCTTCACTACTTCGTTCAATATCTGGTATTTTGTTTGTAAGTAATATCTGTATACCTACAATGTTTGTATAAACATGTGACTTTGTTCAAAATGTGAAAAGAGCATGTTTCATAACTATTGTTCCATCCTGCGAGCCTTCGTAATTTTCATTATAATTGAAATTGATTAAATAAACAGTTACCAAATGTGAACTAAGCTATTATAATTAGGGATAAGAGACTTATAAAATGGGCATCTGACATTGTAACTCATTATTGTGTGGTTGGCGCCACCTTGAGATTTAGTTCGGCGAGCTTCACGCAAAACTAGAGTGCCCACCAAATAGCATAAGGTTCAGCCACAGATTATGAAGACAACAGATACGAATCCCGGTAAAACATCAAACGATTTTTAGATCCGTCGTCAATGACCTTGGACTTTTAACTCGGTATGGCCGCGATGTTGCCAGTAAGCAATTCAGAACCAAATTGCAGTGTTGACTCGGGGACAATAACAATTTCTAGTGCCGGATCTTGTTTTTTTGGAAGTTTCCACTAAATCTTCAAAACTGCGCCATGAATTGGAACAATAATCATAATCGAATATATATTTATGTATTTATTAAATACCTATACGTACATTCCTATGATTTGTTATAAATAGTCATTACTCTTGGGAGATTGATTAATAAATACATTTTTGAATAACACAAATAATTACAAAAATCAACCAAATTTTAAAGTACAAATAATTATTAATTTATTTATTATTAAAGAGAATACAATATACACCTATGCAATAATTTGTAGCACCAAAGTTAATATCAAAAACTTTATTTTATCATAGGCCGGGATATTAAATTGAATACTCTCATCCCATGGAAATCGAAAGAACTTTATTTTTCTTTCCGAATAAAATTTATTTGGACAGTCTTAGTATGAACAACCCAACTAGCAAAATGGAATTCTAAGAGGACTGAATTGTTGTATAATAGTCGAATAGCGTTGTTTTAAGGACTTTTTATTTCTATTAAGCCTTTTGTTGCGATAATTTTGTTTTTTAAGGAAAATTGTTGTATTAAATGATTCTTTAGTGACTTTTACAAAATATGCTATAACGCATTATACGATCATTTCTTTGAAAATGATATAATACCCTATAAGCCAGATCATACAATATCAAAAATATCATTTTTTAAGACTTTTATAACTATTGTATAAGAGTTCTATAATATACTATATAACTAACAGCTACAACATTATAAAATAGTTACTTAAGCTTGTCTTATTGAAGCTGTATAATGTTGTATAATAAATATTGTATAGCATTCAATTGCGTTGCATTATAAAACACTTTTCAGTTGTATAGTGCCTAATATTCTTCGTTATGAAACAGTTATCGTATACCGTTCCATTTGATAATAAAATATTGTTTAAGGCATTTCTTTGGGATGAAACTTTTGCTTTATGAATCGCCATGCTTAAATAAGCAATTCTTGTACCGCTTTCGCCGCCATTATGAGCAATTGATTTGGAAACATGAAACTATGTTGAAAAATTTGACTTCATCATTATTTAGAGAATTATATTGTGAAAGAATATCCATATGAAGTGATAAACTATTAAAGTAATAAAAAAAGTATTTTAGGATATTCTATTTTATTATTTTTTTCAAGTATCTACTTGAAACTTAACCAGGATTGAAGCGTTTCATTTTTTGCCAAATATATACCTATAATCATATATCAGTAAAATTTGCGGCGCATCAAAATTTGTGCTATTAAACCATCCAAATGAAATTATAAATTCTAATATCGATGTCCGCCCAAGCGTCCCAAGTCGTTTTGATAAGTCTCCATTTCTACAAATGAAATGTATCATGCACGTTCAAGTTGAAATATAATTTGGTTCTGATACTGTTCACTAAAAAATGAAATGCTCTCAGAAACTGCTAGATGACAAAATGTTTCCATTGTGCTCGAAATAACAGCATTATAAAAAATATATTGCAATATACAACCATTTTGTAAGACCTTCATAGTGCCGCTTCAATCCCATTTTATAGATGTGACTACATGACAAACTATTAAATCATTTTATAGTAGCTGTATAAATGATTATAAAACAGTCATATAAGAGTTGTATAAACTTTTAATAGAAATGTTATATAACCAAACAGTTGTATAAAAATGGGCCCTTTTCAGTTGTATAAGGATCGTATAATTGTTTTGTAGACCGTTATAAAAATTTAAGTATCCTATAAGACATATCTTGTAGCTGGTTATACAAACCTCATAGAATTCAAATTGCTACTTGGGAATACACTCCGCCGTGATGTTTATCCATTTTATAAAAATAATAATCTATCACTATATTTTTATAGTTAATATCACCACAACGCACAATCGATTAGTCAAATAACACAATTAATATCGCCGATTGAACACCTTCAAACAATGAAGCAAACAAAAATGGCGTTATAAATTTTGAGAACAGATTACAAGTGATTTTGAGCATGTTTTGACGTTTTGATTATGTTAGGTTAGGTTAGCCGTCACCGTTATTGTGCATGGTTGCCAAGGATGTGGTTTGTGAAAAAAGTATATATTTATGGTATGATTTTTATACATTATAATCTTTTCAATTGTATAATTCTTTTAATGTTAATAAAATTCATTTAAAACAAGTAATTATTGAATATTTGTATCTGTATAACTATCGCACTTGAAGAAATGTAATGAAATGAAATTTGACCTATGATCGTAAATTGGAGTAAATATTATGCAAATTGACAACCCTGTTGACAAATTACGCGAAGCAGCACGAATGGAGTCGACATAAAACGATGGGCATTTAAATGGGTATGTCCACCCATCTCTCCCTCTTTTTACTGTTCTCTGTCAAGCTTTCGTATCTGTTCTCTTTATAATCTGTGGTTCAGCTGTGAATATGGATGCGTAAGGTGACAGGGACGAAGAGAACGTTTTATTACCAATGAATGAGCACTACCTGTACCGGTTGATGTTTTTGATCGGTCTAATTTCAATAATAAATTTGTTGATATATTATTCTGTTACCCAAGTGATATTTGCTCAAAAGGATTATTCCTATAATTTCTAGGTATAATTTCCAAAGATATACCAGGGGACCTATTCTCAGCTGCTGAATGTTGAGATACGCATACGTAATGTTTATAAATGCGAAGGTTCCTATTTTTGAACATTCGCAATTGGTTCGCATGCGTATGTATCATTCGAAATTGCAGCGAGCGGGATATTTTAAGTGAATCACATATACGAATGCGTATTTGCCATACATAACCTCGCTTTTGTATATGTTTAAAGTGTATGGTGTATTCATTGACATTAATATGTTAATGGGTGTATTACAATTTATTCGTGATTTTGAGTTCGAGTTAGTTTTGTAAGACTTTTCGTCATTAAATAAATGGCTGCTTAGTTTGTTCACTTGCTTTTAATCCAAGCATCAGAAGATGCTGAAGAGAGAGCACCCCGAATTTATGAAAGACGGCGAAATCTCAAAGTACCTATAGCAGTTTGCAAGATGCCTTTATATTTACCTTTATTATTATCCATTATTCTTGTATGCTAGAATTAACAAAAATCAGATCTGAGTTCAAATAATTTCCGTTGGAAATCCAGAACACTTCTAGCAGTAAACAATAAAACGAGGGAAGAATTGGGTAGAATCCGAAAGTTTTAAATATTGTACGTCAGGGGATTTGATTAACATCAGCTGAGCCACAGCATGTGCTAATGCTGTATTGCCATGTTTACGCGAGTGTGTTTAGCTAACCGTTCGTAAACAATTGCGAACCACGTATGCGAATAGGAAAGAATACAATATTCAATACGAATGCGTATGTAGCCATTCGTAAATTGTTATATGCGAATGCAAATTTGCATATGCTGAGAATAGGTCCCCTGATCTGCAGCATTTCAATACACTTTTGCTGCTGTCATTTTGATACTTGAACACCTGCCTGAAATTATATAACTATGAAATATTGCATCAGGAACGACTATGTACCAAACGGCAAATTGTCACACGCTCTTGTCACCTTCATCCAACAGCGGAGCCCATATATATTCATCCCTCTCGATTTTAAATTCCCAATGATACTTCGAAGCTTTCATCTTCATTGAATATTCATTTAATAACTTTCTCCATCCGAGATTCAACAGCTGTAGATTGATGTTTTTCATTTGCATGTCTTTTTTCAACACGTTTGTAGTTAATGGCTTGTCAATAACTCCGTGGTACATAGGTGACGTTACAAACGAAATGACGAACTAATCGAAAAGTTAAAAATTCGAGTTTTTAGATTATTATAATTGGAAATGTAGCTTAAATTCCAGTATAAAATTTAGCTCAATGGCTTGGGTCTGTATCTGTATCTGTAGAGTGGGGAGGGTGAGTGTGTAGGCTCACAGCACCTAGGCCACATGTGACCCATTGTACATCCTCCCGAGGAGTTGTCCTCCTAGGTCATTGTCCATCCTGTCCTTCTAAGGAAGGTGGACAGGTCACTAGGAGACATCTCCTTTATATCGGCAGGTGTAGGCCAAGACTCACCGAACATACACTCTCTGATCGACGATAACTCCGGACACTCGCATAAGACATGCCTGACAGTTTCATCTTCCTGTTCACACATCCTGCATAGAGGTGTGTCCACTAACCCCATAGTATGGAGGTGTTTCCTTAGTTGACAGTGACCAGTCAGAAATCCTACTGTTAAACGTAGGTTTTTCCTGGTCATTGCCAAATATTTCTTCGGCGCCAGCTTTCCAGGGTCGCCCAGGGTGATCCTGGCAAGACTGCATCCTTTGATTCCATCCCATCTCTTAAGGGATTGAGCATGGGTGTAACGTTTGGCTAGTTCCTCAATTGTCGAAGTCGTTAGGCCGTAGGTGTCACTGGGTCCTAGAATT
>CAJUYG010001855.1:57432-67801 GCA_910591675.1 Galerucella calmariensis | reverse complement strand
TATACGTTTTTGAAGTGTGGATATTTATGACTAAAAGATTGTCTTTCTCTTCAATATCATCCATAGTCATTTTAATAAGTTCATCACATCGACATGCTCCAGAAATTCCAATAACAAGGACTACCTATAAATATTTTATATCAAAAATTAAATTATTTGCATGGGATTTCATTTCTTACCTTCATTAATAAAAAAACATCATCGGGGGCTTCAATTAAGAATGTATTTATTTCTTCTCTTGTAAAAGTTTTAGCTTTATTTGGTTTGTATCCGGCATTTTGACGTTTTAGAAATGCAATCAACTTTGGATATTTAATATCGACATTGTCCTTCATTTGTATCATTGTGCGTAGCATTGAATATTTAGACCAAAGTGCTGAAGCTTTTAATAATTTTCCTTGTAGTGAAAACTATGCCAGTAAAACATTCTCTGAATATTTATGTGCTTATCTTGTTGTCTTTAGCCCATTGCTTATATTGTGCATATTGTTTTTTATATCTGTCTTTAGATTTTTGTGGTAGTGAGGTTAATGATGCTATGTTAGCTTGTTCCTTAATATTAGGTGGTTTATTTGGAAATTCAAAATCACTTGAATCGCTCTCCATTTTTCATAAATTCAACTAAGTTTAATGAATGTAGCGACTTTGCACATTAAAAGTTAATCGCCGTGTTTACTGTCAGTGAGCCACAGCATACTATGCTTTTCTTATTCTGAACTCAAAAAACGTGTATCTAAGATTCCTGAAGTTGAAATTTATATTTAAGAACTACGTTGAAGTAACATTAATGTTTGATTTTTACCAAAAAACAAGATATACAGGATATTCTAGAAATTATGGAAACAATATGAATATAACGAATTGACAAGTTTCATCGTTTACAACTTACTTGAAATGAGGGGGAGGAAAAGTATGAGTTTCCTCTCTGATTTGAGGGAGGGAAGTGTGTACTTTCTATAGGGATAGGAGGAAAAAGAGTTTTACTGGCCACTAGAATAGGATTTTAGCCACCAGTACATTTGTAACACTACAACATTTACCACGTTCTCATTGTTTTGGAAGTGCACCTTATGGATGTGTGATTGTTTTTATCTCAGAAAAGTACTTTAAATGGGTATTTTATTTTACTATTTAGACAAATTTCAAATAACACTTTTGATTGTTTATAAAACAACAAAATTAATTCCACTTTCTATAACGATGTTCGCATTCTGGCTTTGTTGTTCACCTCTATTGAAGTTTGAAAGAAAATTAACAAATGTCGCCCATTTCGTAGTTTTCGGCAATTAAAACTAATCCATATGTAAGAGTTGTGTACAATTTTGACAGATGACAACAAAAACATGGCGAAAACTAACATTATAATCACCGTAGCGAAAGTTTTGCCAACCTCTGAAAAGTCACTTTTCCGTCAAACTTCCCTTGTATGTATCTCATGAGAAACACTGGTCACTAGAGAGATAAATGTAATATTTGCAGGATCATTTGTATGAGTTATCTATGGGATTATCAACAAAAACTTCCCATTAAAAATTTCGTAATCATAAATTCAATTTAAAACGCCTTAAAAAAGGTTAGCGAATTTAAAAACGATTAAAAGAGTTGTAAAATGGGTTTATGGTACTATTAAACAGTTACAATGAAAACTAAGAAAGTTTATGGATTTCCACTTATATGATATATACTTAACTCGTCTATTTTTCCCATAATCTTCAATAGCAAGTTTTACCTAAGCGCTGTTGCCGTATTTATAAAAAAATCCTACTGTATTTTCCTAGCCGAATCAAGTTTGAGAAAAATATAATTCGGTAGCTCATCTTAAACATATTAAAAAGAGCGTAATATAAATATGCTGTTTAATTTGCAGATAGATAGTATTTAATTTCTCCTATCCATGGAAAAGCACGTCCCTTTTATTTCAAAGGATTCTCTATTGATAGGGACTATCGAAAGTTTAGTGGGTGTTGGTCCTAAATACATTTTAGGTGCCTATAAAATAATAATTTGTGTTTATAGTTTGGTCACAGCATTTTGGGTAAGTTAACTTGGCAAATGCGCAGTTTTATGGGGAATCTGCAACCACATTTGTTAATTTAATTTAAGAAAAAACCCATTTACAATTGAACGAACATTTAAAAATTGAAGATTTCATGATTTTTTCTCAGTTCAGTTCGTGTGCTTTCACTAAATTAATATAGTTTTGACAGTTTATGTGATTTTAAGTTATTGTGAATAATTCCTACTTTAAGTGAGTATATACTTTTCATTTTTGATAAATAAGAAGCTTTCTAGTTTATAAATTTTTCAAGTTTATTTAAAAAAAGTTGTTATTTCAAAAGAACAAAAAGCTTGCAATCAAAATATTCATTTGTCATGTCTCTAGATAAGAAGTATATTCAACCAGTTCATTTCTATACAGTTTTTTATTTATAATAGGTAGAATAGATTTTGTTTTGTAAAATTGAAATAATAATTTTCAGACTTCAATTTTCGTATATCGAAATGTACATCTTTGTCGACAGAAATGAAATAGCTTGATATGAATTCCCTTTTATAAACCGTATTCAAATATGAACATAACCTAGGGCTGGATGATATTTCAGATAGCGAGTCGTATACGTCTTTTTACCAGTTGTTATCTTATCCTGCTAACCTAAGTTCTTATTTGTTGTCTGGGAAGCCCTCTTGACAAACTTGTAGATACGGAGCGAGTAGGGTTTATTCTGTCTGAGCCAGCATCTCTTTATACGTTATAATTATTAAAATAACTATTTTCATTTAGTTTCTGAAAATTTACAGTTCTCAACTCTCGAATTTAATGAAAAATTAATTTTTATAAATATAATATTCAACAGAAAATGACAATCCAGATATATAAATTCAAATTTGTTTTCAAATAAGTTAAAGATTTTTTAGTAAAATCTACACTGTGCTATTTATTAGATGCAACATAGGATAATCTTAATCGACTAGGTGATGGCCTAGCATGGTAGAAGTGTCATAGTATATAAACCATAGATAACATAACACTGATATAAACAAGGAATAGTAGGGTCACTCTAAGCTCTTCCCAGATCGATGTCTATCTCACTCGGTGTCCGTCTACGTCTCTTCTGGTATCCTGAAGCTCCCAATCGAGCGATAGACAGATACCGTGTTCTTTTGTAGTTTGAAGGTACGAGCGGAGTAATTAGTATACCGGCTGGACTGTCTTTGCAGTGAATTATTTAATTATTATCACGGTATATTTTTTATTAAAAAGAAAATGCCACGAGTGTGTTGTGTGGACGGTTGTAGAAGTAGAGATGGGGTGAAAATATCTTCCTTCGGATTTTTTTTCTTACTGTCTTGAGTTACCAGGAGGAATTACCAATAAGATGTATTTGGATACATTTTACAATTATAAAAAAAGGAATTTAGACTTTGTTCAAAATTAACTGACAAGCATATGTTTCCAAATAATTTTCAGAGAAAGAAAGTGAAATATTCTTCTCAGATTTTTAGTCATTCTGTTGCAGTTGCCCTTAACACGTATATGTTGATTTTAAAGTTTTGCCTGCAGATGCCTAGATAACTGCTAAATTCATTGAAACAATGATTGATGTTTTTGATTTATTAAATTCGTGGTATTTGAATAATTTCAATACATGTATGGATACCCAACAACAGTTTCAGCTATTGGAAGAATTTAAAACTTTACTGAAAAATTTGCGTGTAGTTAACAGTGAAGGAAAAATTTTACTAATAAAATGAAATTTAAATTTGGTTGGCAACTTACAATGCAATCAGTTAAATCCCTTTGGGGTATATTAAAATATTTTATTGAACAAAATACCTTTACCAAAGAATCAACCATTTTTTCTCAGATAAAAACAATACAAATTTTCTATTTGGTGGGCTCAATGTAAGTACCTAGTCTGAATTTTTTTGAGTATGTTACCCAACTTGAAAATATGGATATTTGTAGCTAACTTCAGCGGAGCGACATTGAAAGATTTTTTAAAAACGTATCATTTACGCATCCTCGTGAAAATTTTCCTTCGAGTTCTTTCTTATCCCTGTATACAAGAGTGCGTTTATATTATACAATTAAATTACTAATAATAAATTACAAATATTACACAATTTGTAATTATTAGGTACTTTTTGTTTTGCTTTATTTTATAAGTTTGGTTTAAGATTTAATTTTTTTACTAAATGCAATTATTCAGCATTGTTTGTATGTTGCAAAATCAATTCTAAAGTACCTATGTAGAATCTGGTATAATTTTTAATAAATGTTTTCTATTTTCTTATTATACGATATATTATATTTGTACATTTTTTATTTTATATATATAATGTAGTAAAAGCTATTCCAATGAATGATTCTAGTTAATTCATTCATTCATAATTAAATACAATTAAATGCAAAGAAAAACATCGTTTTTGAAAGTTTTCTAGCCTAACGTACATTTTAATTATCCCCCGTACCAAACACTCCATTTATAAATAATCAACAAAAAATGAAGATATAGTCTGTACAGAAAGTACGAGGAGTAATAAATCATTCATTTAAGTAGATTTCATAGACGTACCAAAATATATTTTAAGAGGGTATACCGTAAGGTACATTTTGTATTGAACGAATGAGTTGCAGCTACGCTAAAGAATATACGATTTAGGTCAGAGGTAACGGGATGTACTAATTTTAATAAAAAAAAGTGATAGAGGTACATAAATTTTAGTAAGTTTGATAAAGAAAGGCAACACAGTTTATTCATAATAGAAAACAAACCAATCTGTAACAATAATTATTTTATATATTTTTGTATATATGTGTGTATAAATGCTGGATATACAGTTTCCAAATCTTGACAAGATGAAAACATTAAAAGCGGAAGGCAGGCATTCGTGGAAGGTTTGTCGTTAGGTTTGCAGCCACCATCTGGAAAAGGAAAAAGACTTATCATTGTCCATGTTGGAAGTTCTGAAGGTTTTGTTGATGGTGGATTATTAACTTTTATTTCAAAACGCACGGGGGACTATCACGAAGATATGAATGGGGATGTCTTCGAGGAATGGTTTGTTCAAATGTTGGATCTGATTCCAAAAGGGGCTGTTATTGTTATGGACAACGCAAGTTACCATTCACGGTTACGAGAAGCATTGCCCACAAGTCGTTGGCGTAAAGCAGAGCTTTTGGAGTGGCTTATTTCGAAAAATATTAAGTTTCCAAAAGATCCACTAAGGAAAGAACTTTACAGAATTGCAAAAATGAACAAGAATAAATACAAAACCTACATTGTAGAAGAAATGGCTTCTTCTCGTGGTATATCAGTTCTTCGACTTCCCCTTATCATTGTGAACTTAATCCCATAGAATTAATATGGGCTCAGGTAAAGGGGGAAGTTGGGAAAAAAATACTACTTTTAAAATAAACGATGTTGTGAAATTGTTTGAGAGTGCTGTAAGTCATGTTAGTAAGGAAAATTGGACAAACTGTATCGAGCATGTTATCAAAGTAGAGGCAAATATGTTGAAAATTGACAATATTTGTGATGATTTAATCGGCCCTATTATTATTAATGTCAACAACGATTCTTCCTCTTCCGAGTCGAATATAGAATAAAATGTAAGTAATAAATGTATTCCAATAATTATTTCTTTTCATTTTTTATTATATTATAATTTAAAACGTATTTTTTCCCAAAATACACACCACTGCATTGCGTTATTGCTTATCTGCTAATCCTTTAACAATGAAGAAACCCTAAATTTTGCTACAACTGAAACAAATACGGGGTCGATCTACCTGGTTTTTAGATTTACGGAAGAAATGTAATTTAAAGTAAGAGATTTATCAAAAATTTCATGGTGCTCCCTGTAAAGGTTTTGCATACTTAATTAGGGTTTATTACTCCTCGTACTTTCTGTACAGACTTATAGTAATTCGCGCGACCCCTGTATATACGGCACACGTGTGCTTTTACGATCGTTTTTCGACAAGTCTTTATCAGCGCTACATGAAAGAGCCGACGAGGAGTGACTCTACTATTCCTTTGTTTATATACTATGGTAGTGCACAGTATTATTTAAAAGTTAAACCTTAAAACGGCGGTTCGCTTCGCCGCTGAGATGGAATTTTTTTGTTTTTAGTTCTTTTTCACAAGTTTTGTCTGAAAATCATTAAATTTAAAATAAAGCAAAGTTATTCGTTTCAAAAATTGTGAAAAAATAACTAAAAACAAAAAGGGAAAAATTTCATCTCAGCGGCGAAGCGAACCGTCATACTTCAAGTTTAACTTTTAAATAATACCGTCCGAAAGTGGTATGAGAATGAAGTTCGACTTTTTTAAACATAACTGTCCATTTTTTTTATTAAGCCGGAGCTATCTTAGGAAAATTAAAAGTGCATTTGAACTTATTTTCTAACGACCTTTCCATATCTGTTATTATTTTTTATGAACGCTATTTGTTAAAAAAGTTAGCTGGCGTTTGACAGTTTTGTACAGGAATCCCTATGTCGCATCTTATAAATAACACAGTGTATATCCCTCTATATTATCCAAAAAGTATTTGAATAACTCGAAATTTTACACGACCCACTGGTACATCAGATTCTAATTTTATTGAAAACAAATAAAAAATAATTTTAATTGGGAAAAGCCAACTGTCATATACTAATAGGTCATAGTATGACCGTAAATCAAAAACTTCCCATGCAAGACAGGAATGGACATACAAATTAAATACATGACATATGATATAAAAGATATGACAGGAAACCTCTATCATTTTTAGGGCTGGGAAGATGTTTTTGGCCCTAAATGTATATCTAGTCTCATCATTGCATTCCTTTGTGTTTTCTTTCTCTACCACCAATGATGTTATTATTGGTTAAACCACTTCACTGTGCCTGTCTGTATTGAGCTCAGGATTCATTTTGAATACCTTTGCAGCATCCCTTCACCTTGGTTGTAGTCGTTGATACGAGATTCATCTGAACGGCTTGGTGTAATATTTTAAGATGTCAAATTACAGCTTGTCTAGTTAACCATACTCAACACTTTTAAACAGAAATGTGATAGTTTGTTCATGTTTGTGAGTACTGTGATATCTTGATCTATATTGAGGCACGTAGATCCACCAATCGACCAACTGTTTTTATATTCATTGGTGGAAGAACTGACGCGTTCATTTATTACTGTTGCATCAACCAAAATTGCAAACCACTCCACCGTTGTATCGAAGAGGTGGATAAATTTGGTGGTTCACAAACTGACAACTTAACCTCAAAAAACTAACGATTTTTTGAAAGAAATGGACTAATTAATAGAAATAAATTTAAAATGTGGTAACAAGGTATTGACGGCGCTATTAACAGCGTCAGAAATTGAAAAATAACTACAACACTTTTCAAAGTATCTTCATTCATTTCGTAAATTTTTCCTAATAACAACAATCAACTTAGAAATAGATTGTCAGTGGTCAGATGATTCAAACGACAACAACTGCGTTTTTTTATGTGCCACCGATGACTAACATGTCGTTGCATCGGAGACTGACGTCATTCAACCAATGGTGAATAAATATGTAAAAAAACGTGCCTTTATTCTCACTTATTTAGATCAGTTTCAATTATTATTATTTGTGATTTTGTAAACATAATCCAAACCTTTCAATCCTGTCAATTTTATCCGATGTATCGACTGGGTTAAGTGATTGGATCTGAACGACCCGACTATTTACAAGACATTAGAATCTAAACGCACCCCTGGAGTTGTCGTATAAGGAGGACACTTGTACTTACCAGTCAAATGATAGGTTATTTATATGGTTTTTGTTGCCTAAACATAGTTATTATACGCTTGGAGAAAAATATTATTAAAGTGCTAATTTTACTATTTATAATGGCGGATGATGCCCATTTGACCTACAAATTAGTTAGTTTTTCATATACGTAGGTACTTTTAAAACAATGTTTGATGTCATATTACCTTACAGATTACCTTTCCTCCAGCGAGCTCCCATCGAAATCGTTGAAATAAATATGATTCCTGATGAAAAAGAAGAAGCTTTGATTGACCGGTTAAAACATGTCGGGAAAATTACAAAAAATATTAACCGCACTCAAGCGTCATGGAGATTGTATCTCTCTGCTTTTACAGGTAATAACCAAATATAACAATATTTATGTAGACTACGTCAATTGCAAAATAAATGTATGTAAATATTAAATTGAAATGAATTATGGATTGCTAGATTCTAAAATTTACAGTGAGCGATATTATTAGTTTAGGTATATCAGTCGAAAATATTTGCTTTCATTAGTTTTATCATAAAAAACCCAACATATACAATGAGAATTTAAAAAAAACACTCTCGACGATAAAAAAAAATTTCTACTATCAGAGGCGTACGCCAGAGGCAAGATTCTTCCCAAATTGTATGCAATTGGCGAAATCACAATTGTTTGCAAAATGTTTCGTTTTTTCAATACTTTCTACTTGAATATCATATCTTCATAGCTATAAGTCATTATTTTCCCAGATATTTTGAGTTGAAGATGAAGCTGCACAATTATTTTGATTAAGGCCCGGTTTATCAATAGCAATTTATCCGTCAGTTAATGCTAAACTACCAGTTATTTGGGAAAGGTCGGTTTATCAACAACTGGATAACTTTATCCGGCAGATAAAATATCAAATATGTATGTGTCAGTTTCAACTAGCGGATAGGTCGATATCTGGAGATTAAGGTTTATTACATAACTTTACTTTATTCGGTAAAGTTGTTGTGTTTTGATTTCGTTGTGGTGTTGTGTCAAATTTACTTGGGTTTTGAGCAGAGTAAAACATGGGAAGTACTAGTGCTACTAAGAAGAGAGGTTGCAATTTCACAGCAGAGGAGAGAAATTTGCTTCTAAAAACTGCAAATGAACATTAAAATGTGATAGAAAATAAAAACAGATGGGCAGCCTGGAAATCAAAGGAGGAGGCTTGTATGCAGGATGAAGCAGCAGTTCGACACAAGTGAATCCTCAATAAGTTTTAATATTGATAGAACAGTCTCTTTTGTCATCCTAAATCTTGCATGAAAATCATAGTCATCCCACTTTTCGAAGCTGTCCACTCTTTCCCCAACTGTATAAGGCCTTCTTTCGTACTCAAGAACTTGCACAATATCCTCGTCCTCGTCGCTATCCAGAGTATAATCATTCAGAAAATTAATATTCATCAACAACCAAAAACTCTTCAAGAAAGGAAAATGCAAACACATAAACCTCTGGATAAACATTCACCAATAACCTAACAAAAATATCAATTGATGTGACATGACCATGTTCTTGTGACAACCAATGAGATTGCTTACATTCATTCGTCATCATTGCCAACTTTCATTATCTGTTAGTTAACAGACTAGAGAATAAAAACGAGTTGATAAACCGCTTCCAAATAAACTGGAACTTCATCTGCTAGCTACTTTTATCCGACGGATACTTAGCTGATGGATAATATTGGCTATTGATAAACCGGGCCTCAGTAGCGTACATTTCCCGCCAAGTATAACAAATATACATCAATAAAAACACCCTTCATCTCAGACAAAAGACACATTTTATCTAGGCCATTTGAGTGAAATCTTCATATTTTGATCTCAGAATTCGACAGTTGAAATACTTCCATCCAGTAGTGAAAAACCCTGTATAAACTAGATATTTTATTGGATCAATAGATAATCTCATTATAGCACGACCTTGATAAATTAGCAATTATCTTTAAAGCCACCACCTTTCTCGTATATTTTCTAGTAATTTGTCTCTTGCCTTAATTTTGGCATCATCAATCTGAACCGAAACTCCATCTGTGTTATCTGAAGCTATGAAAGCAATGCGGCCGAAAACATTCGATATTGCCACGTTTTACTATAAAAAAGTGCTGAGTATGTAGTAGTAATATCCAATAATTGATTTTTAATTATCAACAATGAATAAACAACGATTATGTGTCAGTGCTTTTATCTGCTTGCCGTATAACATACTGAATGTTAAATGGTAAATATTTTTCCACATATTTCAAGAGTTTCTTTCAATCCGGCAACGCCTTACAAAACATGTACCGTGTTGTACCGATCGAGCACAATTGGTGGAGATCGGCCGGTCGCTATGCAATCACCTTACTTGTTATTGGCAAGCTCGCGATTGTGTTCTTTCTTCTCACTTCGACTATTGACTGATATTAATTGTCAGCCTTGTTTTCCTACCGCTTAGCTTCAGATATACATATATATTGATTTTTCATTTGACAGCAACTTTAAACGTACCCAATAAGACTTGAGGATCTCAAATGACAAAAAAAATACAAAAAAATCAACACCTTGCTTTCCA